>JAJOOO010004903.1:0-16007 GCA_029582685.1 Solanum piurae | reverse complement strand
ATTTAATTTTGTTCGAAATCTTCTACTGTTCATTTGGTTTCAATTTGAATACGCTGTTGTATAAGTTTTATTTCTTCACTGCTTACTTGTAGTCTTGGTTGTCTTCCCTATCATTTTGATTCATCTTCATAGATTCTCGTCCATGTTAGCTTAATCTCGTAGAGTTGATTTCAGTTCTCACATAGCTTGAATAATATCCATGTCCATTTTTATTTTTGATTTACAACCTTGCTGCCAAGTTTTCTCATTCTTTTCTGTTCACCTTTGTTTGTGTGCGAGTAAGTCGAAAGAAGAATTGGTTTATTTCAAAACTAATCTTTGTGTTTTAAGAGCTCTTAGTTGTTATTTTTCCCCCTTTTTCTTTTCATCCTAAGCTTGTTCCTCAGTTTATTTTTTTTAGATCATAGTCTGTCTCCGGTTCATTCTTGTTTAAGCTTTAATTTGGCTAAGCTTGACTTACTCATTGATTTGCTCTATAATTTTTAGCCATCTTCATGACTGGTATTGGATAGAACTTAGTAGTTGTTTTTTTTAGTGCTATATTTATTGGATTTCTTCGTGTTGAGTATTGAATGTGTTCTTCTCTTGGATTTTATTTTGCTTTGTCACTGTATTGTTGCACTTAGTTCATATATCAGTAATGGTGTAAGAATTTTGCCAACTCCTTGTTAATTAGTCTTTTAGTGGAAATATAGATTGGAAGTCAGGATCATTGATACATATATATTTGTTTACTCTACACTTGCATTATTGTGTTATGGTTGCACTTTGTCTCTTATGAAAAAAATATATATGATAAATTCGTTAAATCGTTGGTTTATTGTTGGTAAACAATATCTTTGGTAGGATATTTGATACTTGAATCTAGTATGTATGAGTTTGATGTTGGTATTTTGTTTCTTAGCTCTATATCTAAGTCTTGTTCTTTAAATTTTTCTATAGACTATCATATGCTTCTTTCCCCTAATTAATCTGTTCATTGAACTAAGTGTTATTACTATTTATTTTCAAGCTAAAAAATGCTCAAAAATATCGATTTGCTCACATGCTTACATTATCTAGAAATGCTAATATATTGGGTTGTTTTCATTATTATTAGCTTATTACATTTTTTGTCTCTTTAAAAGATTTGATTGATGATATGTCACATGCTTTAGAGAGTAATATTAATCGTCTTCTTATTATTATCTTTCCCTTCGCAAATGCTTATTTATTTTTCATTTGTTCTTTTGACATGTGATACCATCCGAGTTCCCTTGGACTTCATCTTTCTCCACTTCACATTTCGGATGGGCCATAAAGGCTCAAAATTCTTTTATCGAGTCATCCAACCCTGAGAAACTGAAGAACAAGTCTTTGGAGTTGACGTACATGTTCCGGAAAGCGAAAAAATGGGATGTATGCATCCGATATACACTGATATACATCAGATGTATACAAAAATGGGAATTGGATAAAACCCCAAAAAATTTCCAGCAAAGTCAGCCCAGAAGGAGGCCCAAATTCAATTTCTCCCTTGCTCTTTAATTATTTAATTTAACTCTAACCTTAAAATTGTTAGTTAACTCAATTAAATCCCCAAAAGATGGACTATATTCTTTATGTTAAAATTTTAATAAAATCTCAATTTTATCAACTCTTACTTTTTTTTTACATATTTAAATATGTTTTTTTAGTTAAAACTTTCATTTGTTTTTTAATTAGTTTAAAATGATTTCTTGGTTTATCGACTAAATTAGTTCAAATTATTATGAGTCAAATAAATTTCAACTAATCTAGTTTGATAAAATTCTAATTACTTGTTTTTAATTCAAATGTTTCATTCTAGGTCTCTTCCTCTAAAAAGATATAATAAAAATGGTTCATTTATTTAATTATTTTCTCAAAATTAATCAAATATTGTAAATTATTATATTTTTATGTTAAATCATTTTCCCAAAGAATTATTCAAAAAATAATAATATTTAACCTAAGTCGCAGGTCAATCGCATGTCAGCAGACACTTCAAATGCCTTAAAAACCTTCTTGAAGTGTAAATAAGAACCTCTTACCTATTTTCTCTAAATTTATAAAGACTTAATCTGTTAGAGTCTTTTTAAATTAAGTTTTCTTAATTCCTTTAAAAAATTAAGTGGCGACTCTTTTCTAAGTATTTTTCCCAGATTGTTTTGTACTTAGAACATTTCAAAAGTTATTTTTCTAAAGGTTAGAAAAATTATGGCATAACAGAAATGACGACTCTGCTGGGGACTTAATAGGTTTTAACCATAACCGACTTAGGTTAATTATTAAGGTTTTTAACATATGCTTACTTGTTTGCTTATTTTACATGCTTAACGCTTTATTTTGCATGTTTATGTGATATAAACTGCTTATTTGTTATTGTTTTTCATAAATTATATATTTGTTATTGCTTTATAAACTGTCATTCCGTTCATATCTCTCCACTTCTTGGAAATTCACACAATCACACGTACACGCGATGTGTGTTTTGCGCACCCACAAATTTCTTTCAAAATTCCAAAAATTAGGAGAGTTGGCCTATGCGCGGGTGTTCAAATCTTTTTCCGTGTGACCGCAGAGCCTCCTCACTCGAGTTGTCCGCTCGGGATCCTTGTGTATTGTAAGTCAAATCTTAGAAAACATAAGATAGAGTTAAGCCACCCCTCAATGTAAGTCATGCATGTATACACCTTTGGTGGATCGATCCCGGGTATCGATTCCACATTTAAGAAGTCCATCCTTATGTCGGTGGATTGTACAACCCATCGACCAACAAGCATGTTTTGTGCAACGTGATAATGATAGATGGATCCAAGCCTAATTTTGACATAGTGAGTTTGTAAATTATGTATTCATTCTTGTTATTTTGATTTATAGGATGAATTCAGTCCCCCAAGTGCCCCAAATTAGGATGGTCGAGCGTTTCCCGCGCAAATTGAAGACCTGGTGGGAAAATTTCACTCCAAGTGAAAAAACTAGCAATTGCAAGAAGGCTGGGGTGCCTCACTATGCTATTCAAGGTTAACCCAGACAAACATGTGATTAGAGCATTGATTCAGTTTTGGGATCCAGAACGTGTTGTGTTTGCGTTCAAAGACTTTGAACTAACACCTACATTGGAGGAAATCTGTTTATTTCACCAGTTTGAAGTATCGAGGAAGAGGTCAAATTATTCCACACAATCAATCAGGGAAGAAATTTCTTCGCTACTTGGGACTAAAAAATAAAGAGAAACTCCAATGCTTCGAACATAATTGGATTTCTCTGGATTACTTATATGAAAGGTATGGACGCTCGGATAGTTACAAAGTATTCAGGAAAGAATTCTCTTGCACTCATGTTCATTGGCAAGCCAGACGTCCTATCGCATTTGCTGTGGCTTTACTAGGGACTTAAGTGTTTCCACGAGAGCACGGTCATATTAGCACCTGCATATGTTCTGTGGCTCGTGTAATTTTCGAAGGTGTTAATGACGAAAAACTCACTCTAGTTCCCATGATTTTGGCAGAAATATTTCGAGCTCTTGGGAAATGTTAAAGAGGGGAAGCAAACTTCTTTGAAGACTGTAATCTTCTTTTACAAATGTGGGCAATGAACATTTTCACCAGCGTAAAAATATAGATGACATATGCTTTAGTAACGCAAATCATATCGACAGTTTTTACGACATGACGAGAAGATTTGTTTCTCCGGTTGGTACTGATGACTGGTATGGATATCTGGCCTCCCGCACCAGTAGCCAAATTCAGTGGAAATATCCATTACTCTTACATTCCCCGGCCTATATAAGATGCATGAGGTTTTACTATATCGAGCTTATTGGGTTGAAAGGTCTCCAGCCATATGCTCCGGTGCGCGTGCTTCAACAGTTTGGTCAAGCACAAGTAATCCCTCTTCGAGCAAATATGAGGGTTTCTGAAATTTCCTTCGGACCAAACTTTGAAGTCCCTAGATCCAGAGTATCAGGTGTGGCTTCGAGAAGATCACCATAGCTTGAGTCCAGAAGGTGAACAAGGTTTTGAGGATATTGGGACGACGATATGGATAAGACATTCTTATCTTGGAACCAAAGTGATCACTCCTGAAATGTGGGGTCAAATGGAAACTATAATGCAATATTTGGACAATGCGGGAGCAGGGCCTAGCAACGTGGGAGCGTCATCTTCACCAGCGTGATTGATAACAAATTTAGGCCGAGTGTTAGATTTGTCTTTATATTGTGTCATCTTTTATTTATTTTTAGTTTATTCTCTCTTTGTTGTACCATGTTATTGGTATTTTGTCTTTGTTTTTCAAACTCAAGTTATCACAAATTAATGGATTGGATCAATCTATCATAATCACATTATGTTTGACGTTTAGGCCTACCTCTGGCATGAAAAGGTCACAAATCTAGGGCGCGATATAAACTGTTTGTGTGTTGCTTGATATAATTGATTTGTGTTGTAATGTGTCATTTTGTCTAAAACAGAATTAATCCACTCTTGCTTCTTAGAGCACCTTAAGCATATATTAAAATTCACAAACAACAAAGTCCTTCCAAATTACTTCTGAAGTGTTGTCTAAGTTTCTCAGAAATATATAAACTGTCTACTCTAAAAATCTCGTAAGTTTTTATTGTCTATCACAGGAAGGTTGATTTGCTATAATGTCTGGAAAAAGTGTCAACGCACCAATCCCACTCATTGCTTTGGTTAGTGAGGAAGAAACTGAAGAGTCAATGTTCAGAAAGTTTGTCGAGACTAGAGAGAGGATAGCTGCAGCCAAAATGAGACTTTCAATACTGGACCAAATTGAATGGAGGCTACGAGAGAGAATTATTGAGGTTGACATGGAAACAACCTCGGTGAAAAGAAAGATTGCAAAAATTGATCAAGAGATAATTAATATCACTAAAGCATCTGCAAGGATCCCCGAAATTGAACGGGACATTAAGAAACTAAATTTTGGGAATGCTTCCTCCATGAGGGAAAAAGGTAAAACAAAAGTAGGTTCAGATGACGAGAGCACCGGATCGTCACCCTACGGTTGAAGAAGGAAGGAAAGAAGTCTTTGGGTAGATTTAGGTTCATGTAACGCATTTCTTGTGTGTCATTTTGTTTTTAAGCTTTATTGTAATCAAGAACTACGTGAGACTTGAGTCCATAGGGGGTACGTAGGAAGCTCTTTTCGAGCCTAGTCTCTCTATCAATTTCGGGAAGGGTACGTTTAGTTTATCTTATGTAATTCGAACTACGTCGGGCCTGATTTCCTTGGTGGATACGTAGGCAACCTACTTAAGGCTCGGTCCCTATCTTTTCAAAAAAAATTCTCCCTTATTAGTGAATGATTCTGAAGAGTTCCACCTACAAAAGCATATGAGTGGAAGAAATTAGCAGGATTCTATGCAAGTCGACCGTTCCAATTCAATTGCAGAAAGATTTATTTCCATTTGAGTCCTCAAATTCACCCAAAATATTTTCGTGGATTAATCTGCTTAAGCAAAATGACACTTGTGTGTTTATTTTTATGTCATCTTATTTCCATATCTCGTTAAAAACAAAAAACTAACACATATGTCTTTTGAGTTGTTCTTCTCTACAGGTAAAAACTGATCTGTGTTGAAATCAAACTGGCCAACCATCCCTACTTTACAAGATCTAAAGCAATCATACTATCCTTCCCTGATCCTTCTTTGGAGAAAGGCAAAAGCAAAATGACTGGTACTTCTGAAGAAACATGAATAGTTGATGTGACCATCAGATATGCTGAACTCACTGATCAAAGTGGGTTGATTTCTCAATTAATGCAACGAATTGCAGACATGCATGAAGAGCTTCAACATACCAAAGATCTGGCCAAACTGGCCATTGCATCGAATGAACCCCCTATTGAAACTAGGAGACCTCCTCCTCCTTTTCCATCACTAAGTTCCCTATTACCCAACTATTTCCCTACCCATACCACATGACCCATCACTTCCACCCCTAATCCTCATACCATTGACTTAACTGTATCCAACGCTCCTTACGCCAGCACTTCCTACCAAACACCACCATTACCAAATCAGAACCATGCACCTGACACTAATCACTCCCAAATCTTCACAACAACCCACCAAATCCAACCCCCAGTCTCCAATAATCCATGTGTTTTGCCTAGCCAACCTGCATACCCTTCCGTAACATTCCAAACTCCACCAGCCTATACAATCCCTGAGCCATGTCCTAGCTTTCCTGTTCAACCGGAGTTGGATCACTATGAAGAAATGGAGAAGGAGTGGAGGTTGAGAGAAGAAAAGCGCGAACAAGAAATGAATGTTATGAAGGATGCCATCTCCGAGGTAGTAAAAAGTGTCCAATCTTCGAGGAAGATAACAAGACTTGAGTATGAGGATCTTTGCATGCACCCTGACATGGAAATACCCGAAGGTTACAAAATTCCAAAATTTGAAACCTTCAATGGTATTGGCAATCCCATGGCTCACCTACGAGCTTATTGTGACAAACTCGTGGGTATCGAGAAAAATGATGCATTAATTATGAGGTTGTTTAGTCGAAGCCTTAGTGGGGAGGCGTTAGAATGGTTCACATCTCAAGAACTCCGTCAGTGGTCTACATGGGGGGATCTGGCCAAAGATTTTTTGGAAAGAAGTTTAATGTCGAAGTTGTCCCTGACATATATTATTTGGAAAAAATCAAGTAAAAGACCACGGAGGACTATCGTGAATATGCGTGCCGCTGGAGGAAAGAAGCTGCAAAGGTACAACCTGTGATGACTGAAAGCGAAATAACCTCTGGTTTTATTCGAGCTCAAGAGCCCGAGTATTATGAAAGGATGTTGCCCATGATGGGACAAAAGTTTTCAGAGCTGATCAGAATGGGAGAAGCCATAAAGGATGGCCTCAAGTCTGAAAAAGTTACAAGTCTCACTGCTTTGCAGGCCGCCAACAAATCCTCACCATCCATGGCCACAGGATTTGCTAGGAAAAAGAAAGAGGACATGTCTGCTGTATCTATTAGCCCGAGGCCAAGACAGCAAATGTATTTTGGGTCTGGTTATGCCATTGGAAACTCCAACCGATTCCCCACCTCAAATATTTACCCACCATCTCTATAAGCTCCAATCCCAATCTACTATGCACAACAGAATTACCAAGCACCACCACCTATCTACCAAAATCAACCACCAACCTACCAAAATACACTACCAAATCACCAAGCCAATGCACCAGTCTACCAAAATCTCGGACAAAACAACACAAACGCCAACAATCTACCCCGCCCTAATCTTGAAAGAAAGCCTCCCAGAGTTTTCACTCCTTTGGCAGAAACACGTACCCAACTCTTTGAGCGTCTAAGACCGGCAGGATTGATTCAACCAGTAGACGCAAGGACAATTAATCCCACAACAAAGTTCTTTCGAGCGGATCAACGATGTGCTTACCATTCTGGAGGGGCAGGCCATGATACAAAATGATGTATCAATCTGAAACATAAGATTCAAGACTTGATCGATAACAGAGTCAACACTCTCCAAACCTATGCCCCCAATATGAACCTTAACCCATTGCCGAATTATGGAGGAGCTACCATCAACATGATTGAAAGAGACGAAGATTGGCTTGCTAATGGGACTATCGGTGAAGCCAATGTCAACTCACTTATACCAACAGTGGCCTCATTGACCATAAAGGCCCGTACAGAGTTTGTGGTAATAACTGCACCTCATCAGGCATTCGCTTTGGCAAAAGAAAGAAGCAATGACCAGCCCAAAGAAAAGTTTGTCGTGCAGGAGGCTACCGCACAAGGGATGACACGTTCTAGAAGATGCTACATTCCAGAAGAACTAACTCAGGAGACACGAAGAAAGGAGAACCAAAAAGGGCCGATCACAGAGGGTGAGGCTGAAGAGTTTTGGCGAAGAATGCAGTCTAAAGAGTATTCCATTGCCAAACATTTGGAGAAGACTCCCGCTCAAATTTCTGTTTGGGTTTTATTAATGAGTTTTGAGTACCATCGAAAAGCACTGTTGAAGGTACTTGATGAAGCGTATGTACCGACGGGAACAAGTGGTGAGAATCTAGCCACTATGGTTAGTCATGTTATTGGGAGTCACCAAATCTCTTTTCGAGAAGAGGAGTTACCAATCGAAGGAGTGATGCACAACCATGCCTTGTATATCACCGTCAAATGCAGGGACAAGTTTGTAGCGCGAGTATTGATTGATAATGGTTCAGGACTTAATATCTGCCCATTATCAACCCTTACTCAGCTAAATTATGATGATGGTAAAATATGTCAAAGTCGCATGAATGTAAGGGCGTTTGATGGTTCGCAAAGAGAAACCATGGGGGAAGTAGACTTGTGTATGCAAATGGGGCTTGCAGAATTTGTCACCGAATTCCAGGTGATAGGTATATCTACAAGTTACAACTTATTGCTAGGAAGACCATGGATCCATGCGGTCGGAGCAGTTCCATCCACATTGCATCAACTTTTGAAGTTCATTTGGGAGGACCATGAAATTGTCATCCATGGTGAAGGGAGTGACCGTAGTTACCCTGGTTTTTCCGTTCCAGTTATCGTAGATTACTCTCAAGGTACTGACTTTCACATGGTGGAGATAATTAATGCTGCTTTTGAAGATGCGACACCGCAAGTACCAATGTCGTCGGTGTATAAAATGCTTGCTACGACTATGCTAATGAGCGGTTTTGAACCTGGGTGTGGGTTAGGTAAGAATTTGGATGGTATATCTGAACCTCTTCCTATCCCACTTCAAAATTTCTGCTTTGGCGTCGGTTATACCCCAACAAAGGAAGAATTGTTTGAAGTAGAAACAAGAAAGAAACATGACTGTGATATACCGAAGCCTATTCTAGTATTGTACAAGTCATTTGTTGTTATAGCTTTAGAGCCTGAGATTGATGGTCTAGTGGAAGGGATGGGAAAATTGTTTGATGAATAAGATTGTGTCGTGATCTCGACAGAATGCACCACAACACCTACTATCCGAGATGCCGGACCTGGAGAGATGCTACAAAATTGGATGGCCACTCCACTTATGATCCATCAAATGGCTTGGTAGACAAAGATAAGATTTAAAGTTTTATTTTTTGAAAATCGGTGTTGTTCGGACGAGGCCCTAAACCACCATTTATGTCACTTTATTTTTCATCGTAATGTTTAAAAAGGAAATGACTCATGAGTCATGACCAAAGTTTGTACGCCTTTCAAAATTCCAATGAAAGCCTCGTTTATTTTAAATTGATTATCTTGTCATTGCGAATTATTCTCCAATAAATACATTTAAACTCTTTCTATCTAACATGATTGATTTGTTGTTCTTTTCAGTAAAAATGAATCTAAACCTGTCAATGTCATGACATGTCACGAACACGACGAACCAAGTAAGGTCGATAAAGATGAATGTGAAGAATATGATGAGGAAACTATGATGCCCGAACACCTCACCAAGGACTTGAGGCAACTTGAAAATGATGAAAAGCCCAACCTGGATGAAACATAGACAGTAAACTTGGAAGATGACGAGTCAGTTAGAGAAACCCGAGTCAGTGTCCATTTGGAAGCGATAGAAAGAGAAGAATTGATCAAGCTGCTCAGACAATACATTGATGTGTTTGCATAGTCTTATGATGATATGCCAGGATTAAACACTGATATTGTTTCCCATAAGCTGCCCATCAATTCAGAATACTGTCCAGTAAAACAGAAAACCAGAAAGTTCAAGCAAGATCTGAGTTTAAGAATAAAAGAAGAAGTCATGAAGCAGATTGAATCAAAAGTCGTTGAAGTGATCCAGTATCCCACTTGGCTGGCTAACATTGTTCCAGTGGCGAAGAAAGATGGAAAAATTAGGATATGCGTGGATTATCGGGATCTCAACAAAGCGAGTCCAAAAAATAATTTCCCCTTACCGAATATCCACATACTCATTGATAATTGTGCTAAGCATGAGCTGCAATCTTTTGTGGATTTCTTTGCGGGATACCACCAGATTCTAATGGATGAAGAAGATGCAGAAAAAACAGCATTCATCACACCTTGGGGAGTCTACCATTATCGAGTGATGTCGTTCGGCCTCAAGAATGCTGGAGCCACTTACATGAGAGCTATGACCACCATTTTCCATGATATGATCCATAAAGAAATTGAGGTGTATGTGGACGATGTCATCATAAAATCCCGTGAGAGTTCGGATCACCTGACACACTTGGAAAAGTTCTTTAACAGGTTGCGTAGGTATGATTTGAAGTTGAACCCAGCCAAATGTGCATTTGGAGTACCTGCAGGAAAGTTACTCGGATTCATAGTTAGCAGAAGAGGTATCGAGCTTGATCCTTCCAAGATCAAGGCAATTCAAGACTTACCTCCTCCAAAGACTAAGAAGGAAGTAATGAGTTTCCTGGGGAGACTAAATTACATCAGTCGATTCATAGCTCAATCAATGGTGATATGTGAGCCCATATTCAAGTTACTACGAAAAGATGCGCCAACCAAATGGACCGAAGAATGTTAGAAGGCTTTTGACACTATCAAGAGTTACCTTTCGAATCCACCATTGTTGGTGCCACCACGTGCAGTCAGTCCTTTGCTATTGTATTTATCCGTCTCTGACAATGCATTCGGGTGTGTGTTGGGACAACATGATGAGACCGGAAGAAAGGAGAGAGCTATATACTATTTGAGCAAGAAGTTCACACCCTATGAGGCCCGTTACACCCTTTTAGAGAGAACTTGATGTGCTTTGACTTGGGTTGCTCAGAAATTGAGACATTATCTGTCGGCTTATACAACACATCTTATTTTTAGTATGGACCCGCTCAAGTACATATTTCAGAAAGCAATTCCCACAGGAAAGCTAGCAAAGTGGCAAATGTTGTTGAGTGAGTTTGATATTGTGTACATGACTCAGAAAGCAATCAAAGGGCAAGCCTTGGCCGATCACCTTGCTGAAAACCCAGTAGATGAAGGATATGAACTGCTTAGAACATATTTCCCTGATGAAGAAGTATTGTTTGTAGGGGAAGACATATCAGAATCATATCATGGGTGGAGAATGGTCTTTGATGGAGCAGTAAACTCTATAGGATCAGGAATTGGAGCAGTGTTGATATCTGAATCGGGGCAACATTATCCAGCAACAACAAAGCTTAGATTCCGATGCACTAATAACATGGCTGAGTACGAAGCATGTATTCTTGGCATTAGAATGGATCTTGACATGAATGTTCAAGAATTACTGATAATTGGTGATTCAGACTTGTTGATTCATCAAGTTCAAGGAGAATGGGCGGTGAAGAATCCTAAAATCTTACCTTACGTACAATTGGTGCGGAGATTATGCAAAAGATTTAGGAAGACCAAGTTAAAACACACACCGAGAATACAAAACGAGCTTGCTGATGCCCTTGCAACCATATCATCCATGATACAACACCTAGAGAAGAGTTATATCGATCCACTTGAGATAGTTTTAAAAGAACAGCCAGCACGTTGTTCACATGTGGAAGAAGAATGGGATGGGAACCCATGGTATATCGATGTGAAAAAGTACTTAGAAGCTGGCGAATATCCGGTAAAAGCAACAAGTATTCATAAGAAGACAATCCGAAGAATGGCAAACAACTTCTTTTTGAATGGAGAGGTTCTTTATAAGAGGACACCTGATCTGGGATTACTGAGATGTGTGGATGCTGCAGAAGCCACAAAATTGCTTGAAGAAATGCATGCTGGAGTGTGTGGGACGCACATGAATGGGTTTACACTAGCAAAGAAAATCTTAAGGGCGGGATACTTCTGGATGACTATGGAAAATGATTGTGGCCGATTTGTCCAAAAATGTCATAAATGTCAGGTACACGGAGATTTGATCAAAGTACCACCCCACGAGCTCAATGCGATGAGTTCCCCTTGGCCATTTGCTGCCTGAGGCATGGATGTTATTGGACCAATTGAGCCTGCTGCCTCCAATGGTCATAGATTCATCTTGGTCGCCATTGATTACTTCACAAAGTGGGTCGAAGCTGCTTCCTACAAAGCTGTGACAAAGAAAGTTGTGGTCGATTTTGTTCGCAACAATTTGATATGTCGTTTTGGAGTTCCAGAGTCTATCATCACAGACAATAGAGCAAATATGAATAGTCACTTGATGAAAGAGATATGTGAACAATTCAAAATTACCCACCGTAATTCAACTGCATATCGCCCTCAGATGAATGGAGCTGTGGAAACTGCTAATAAGAACATCAAGAGGATACTGAGAAAGATGATTGACAACTACAAATGTTGGCATGAAAATTTGCCTTACGCTTTGCTAGGTTACCACACCACAATCCGAACCTCAACTGGAGCAACTCCTTACTTATTGGTATATGGAACAGAGGCAGTGATACCAGCTAAAGTTGAGATACCATCTTTAAGGATTATTCAGGAAGCTGGATTGAGCGATGCCAAATGGGTGAGTGATCAATATGAGCAATTGGCATTGATTGATGAGAAAAGAATGAGTGTTGTTTGTCATGGCCAATTGTATCAACAAAGAATGACTCGCGCTTTCAATAAGAAAGTAAGAGTTCGCACATTTGAGGTAGGCCAATTGGTGGTGAAATGCATTTTCCCTCATCAAGAGGAATATAAAGGGAAATTTGCACCTAACTGGCAAGGACCGTATGTTGTCCACAAAGTACTATCAAGAGGAGCTTTGGTTCTAGCAGATATGGATGACAGAGTGTGGCGAAAATCTATCAATTCAGATGCCGTCAAGAGATACTACATTTGAAGGATGATACTTCTTTCCTTTATTTCCTTGTAATTGCAGTTTGTTTGTAATCATTATTGCATTTATGTTTTGAAACATTCCCCTTGTACTTGAACTACGTTCGACCTGAATTCTCGAGAATGAGATACGTAGGCGGCCTATGTCGGCCTCGGTCATTTCCTTATCATTTTTTCTATTTTGTCAATTCTCGAGGTGGGA
This sequence comes from Solanum piurae, assembly GCA_029582685.1. Taxonomy (NCBI): domain Eukaryota; kingdom Viridiplantae; phylum Streptophyta; class Magnoliopsida; order Solanales; family Solanaceae; genus Solanum; species Solanum piurae. The sequence goes on along the minus strand of JAJOOO010004903.1, from coordinate 3,023 downwards.
ACTACGTTTGACCTGATTCCTGCCTCAACGGGATACGTAGGTGCCACAAGGGTTCGGTCATATTCCCAATACGATTTACATTTCCCCTCATAATGGAAACTAGGACAAAATTTTTGAGAGGACCTCAAAAATTCTACAAGAAGAGTCATTTCCTACAAACATGAGTCAAATATCATATCGAAATGTGCAACTGGAATAATTTTGAGGAGATCACAAATTCAAGACTCCCGTGATCATCATCAGATTTATTTTTGAAACATCTAATTGGGACAAATTTTTTGAGAAAGACCTCAAAAATTCCATCAAAGATACTCGGACCTTCGAAGTCAACTTCAATTGCCTCAAATTGACGTGTTCTTAAAAGGTTTTAAGTTGCCAACAAGCTACCTATCATGTCAAAATCTGAGACAAAAGGGTTTTGTTCGTGTCGTGCATGTCGTGACAGTTAATTGATAGAGATTTTCTTTAAAACTATTTTTTTCAAAACTTCGTACCTAGAAAATGTTTTAATATGATCTTGTCTTTTGTCTACTGCGATTCATTGGATCTACCAGACAAAGTTCCAGAGATAACAAGACCAGGGGCAAGGCGACTTCAACACATATCACTATTCCAAAACTAACATGTTTTTGTGGATGCAGGGTATAATAAGATCATCAAAGGAGCTATATTTATCAACCAACTAGTTTAGGAGAACATATCCAGCAAATATCAACTAGTGAGTGTAACATCTTCACTTGATCAAAGAGGTATTTGAAGAATTAAAGAATAGTATCTACCGCTTAAGGTTGCGAGATACCGATGAAAATGATGTTATGATAAAAAAATACCTATCATCATATCAAATATTGATGAAAGACGACGTTCATAGTCAAATTCATATTCAAACCGCCAGAGGGCCATTATACTCAAATTGTCGAGAGGGCCATCATATTCAAATTGCCGAGAGGGCCATTGCATATTCAAACTGCCGAGAGGGCCATCATATTCAAATTGCCAAGAGGGCCATCATATTCAAATTGCCGAGAGGGCCATCATATTCAAATTGCCGAGAGGGCCATTGCATATTCAAACTGCCGAGAAGGCCATCATATTCAAACTGCCGAGAGGGCCATCATATTCAAATTGCCGAGAGGGCCATCATATTCAAATTGCCGAGAGGGCCATTGCATATTCAAACTGCCGAGAGGGCCATCATATTCAAACTGCCCAGAGGGCCATTGCATATTCAAACTGCCGAGAGGGCCATCATATTCAAACCGCCAAGAGGGCCATTCATATTCAAATTGCCGAGAGGGCCATTGCATATACAAACTGCCGAGAGGGCCATTGCATATTCAAACTGCCGAGAGGGCCATCATATTCAAACTGCCGAGAGGGCCATTGCATATTCAAACTGCCGAGAGGGCCATCATATTCAAACTGCCGAGAGGGCCATTGCATATTCAAACTGCCGAGAAGGCCATTCATATTCAAATTGCCAAGAAGGCCATTCATATTCAAATGCCAAGAGGGACATCATATTCAAACCTCCGAGAGGGCCATCATATTCAACCATCAAGAAAACCATCAACATATTACATTAGTTTATTTTACTACTTCGATATTAGAAGAAGAGTACAGTGAAGAGTCATGTCGCAAATATGAGATACAAGCTTTATTTGCTTTACGTCAAACTAAGTGAAGTTGACGTCAAATATTCAAGGAGAATAATTAAGTGCCAACATGGTAAATGACACTATCTCTCCATTTGAGTTATATTTTACACTAATGAGTTTTATCTCAGTCTTTGTCGAGAGCATCCTAGAGGATGAATACTCAAATCAAACCACAGGTGCGGATGACATAAAAAAAATGCAGCACAACGTGGAACCTTTTCTTAGCAGCGAACTGGGACATAGTCCAAAGAGAAGTATCAAACTCTTAGGACACGAGCTGAGGATCAACTTCCACCACAATCAAATCACACCCCTATCAAAAGGAATGTGGGCATTTTCTTGGGTTTATCAGTTTCCAATTTCGCATCCGGAAAATTTTCCACTCTCACCGGAGGCAGCTTTCCAATCTAAGTGATAACGCACCAAGAGCTTTGGAAATTATGTCCGTGTAAGTTCTTAATTATGGGTGTGAAGCGCGCCACATTCATGACTAAGAGGTTGCAAACCTCCTTTTCATACTCGACTTATTTTGTTACTCTTCCAGAAACGAAGGTTATCTATCATAATAGATTCCTTTTCAATCGATCGAGTCAAACTACAAACAACCTGATTCCTAAGATCTAGGGATATGTAGGCGGGCTCAATGTTGAAAACTCGGTTGTATTCCGATATTCTCTCTCAAATCTTATTCGCAAGCATTCCGGTCACTTCATAATTCGATATCGGGATAGCTTTTGAATTCTTTCATAATCGTGCGTCAAATCAAGCGTATTGAACTACAAGTGGCATGAATTCTCATATATACCCTGAGATATGTAGGAAACCTGATACCGAGGTTCGGCCATAATTCCTAAAGTCCATACCAAAATCCCTTTCCTAAAGATGAAGATGTAGTCGGTCAAAATTGGATTCGTCAATTTCATTTGCCTCGAATTTGTTTCATCAATCCAAGTCAAACGAGAGACATCTGTTGTCACCCAATTTTGGACCTCCACATTATAGATTAATCATCGAGTTTCTTCAATTTCAAACAATTTAAAATAATTAGTTTCATAAATTTTCAAAAATAAAATAAAAATATTTTTTTTGCAAGTTTTTAAATAGTCTATCACTTTTTGTAGTTTTTTATATATATGTTTTATATAATTACGTATGAAATAAGTATATCCTATAAATATTCGAAAATCACCTAAAAAAGATTTTATATTTTTAGTGTATTTTAAAGTGATGGCTATAATTTTGAATTAATTAGCTTTTATGAAATTCGAAATATTTTTCGAGTTATTTGTATGTAAGTTTTGTCAATTTTATAATTTTGAAAAATAATAAATATGTTTTTATAGTTATGTATATAATTAGTATATT
>JAJOOO010004902.1:0-19402 GCA_029582685.1 Solanum piurae | reverse complement strand
TCATTCTTCGAGGACTAGTGATATGTTTATCTTTATCGCTTTCAGTCTTTTAGTTTCAGTTTTTGCTAGATCTAGTTGGGGCATGTCCCAACATTTCAAGTCAGTTTAGAGGCTTATTTCAGACATAGTTAGATTTAGCTTAGTATTGAGTTAATATTTTCCTTGTATTAAACTCATCAGTTTTCATTTATCTCAGTTATAGTATATGGGTATTCCCCATCTTTTCATTTTATTTATGATTTAGATTCCGCATCAGTTTATTATCTTTAGTATGCTCATGATCATGCCAGCAGGGTTAGCTTGGGATCACTTGTGGTCCTAGGTCCCGTGTCCGCGTCTCGGGGGTAGTCTCGGGGCGTGACAAGTATGTTCCCACTTTGAGCCTTAAGCCTATTTTTTGGATAACCACATTTTTAGCCTATACCCTTTCTCAGTGCTTACACGCACTATTCCTCTTTTGGCCTGACTTTCTTGAGCTCACTGAAGACGTGCATGTTTCAAAAGAAGATTCAAATTCAAAATTGTCAAAGACAAAAGTAACCAAAGTCCCTGAAAGTCAAGAATACAAAAATGACTTCAAAAGAAAGAAAGAAGAGTTGGAAAGTCCCCACAAGTTCAAACAAGTTAAGTTTCAACAAAAGAAAAAGAATGCTCTAAACAAAAAGGAGAAAATTCAAAAGGGGAAAAGCTCAGACAAGCAAAGTTTCAAAAGGAAAGGACAACAAAGAGAATCAAACGCTAAAAGCATAACAAATGTTGAAAGCACCAATTTAGTGCAATGCTCAAGAAAGGATTTAGTCACTTTTATCCCAAATGACTATCCTACCCGTCCCTAAGCCTACATTACAAGTTATTAACAAGCCCTACATGATTTCATTTCAAATGTTCTCACATTAGTGGAGATTTACATGAAGGCCAAGCCTATGGTATCACAATTGCATGTGTTGAACATTTTTTCTGAGTGTGAGTGTGCTTTTCCAAATGTTTCCAAATTAAAATAAGTTGAAATGTGTGCAAATTAAGACTTTCTTTGTAGTGAAGGCACTTGAAACATGATTTTAGGTCAAGTTCAAAGCCTTTGTTTGTAGCAAGATGAATAAATCTTGTTGTTACTTGAGTACATTTGAGGTACCACCTGAATCCATAGGAATTACCTCGAAGTCAATCTCAGCTGAAAGAGAAAGAATTGTGAGAATTTTTTGTACAATACTATTGTTGGCGCTAACCAAGTTAAAATATGTTTCATTGTTCATAAAATATAAACGGGTTGAAACTCACTTTTCAATTGTTGTCCATACCAACTTTGTGGACCGTTTCATTGTTGATGTTTTGTCCATACCAATTTTGTGGACCTTTACATTGTTGATGTTTGTCCAAGCCAACTTTGTGGACCGTTTCATTGTTAATACTTGTCCAAAGTAACTTTGTGGACTGTTTCATAGTTAAAATTGTATTTTTGGGTCGTTATATCCTTCAAAATGACATCTTTTTATTTTTGGGGTCGTCATATTCTTCAAAATGACATTTTTAAAAAAAAATTGGGTAGTCATACCCTTCAAAATGACATTTAAAAAAAAATATATTGGGTAGTCATACCCTTCAAAATGATATATTTTTAAATTTGGGTAGTCATTCCCTTCAAAATGACATCTTTTTAAAAATTATTTTGTTATCTCGAATAAAATAATTCTTTTTCAAATTGGTTTGTCATGCCGTTCAATATGACACTTTTTATTTTGTTATTTCATTTCAAATTAACATTTTTTTTTATTTTTCATGATATTATTAAGTTTGAATTGTTGCATTGGTTAATACCTTGTTCACATGATGCCATGTTTGCATAATTTATATTGCATTCATGTTATATTTGTTACTAACATTGTTATTTCAGATTTTGTGATACACCATTTATATTAAGTTCAAGATTGGGTTGTCATCTCCCTTCAAATGGCACGTTAAGTTCAAGTTTGGTCATCCACCTTTCAGGACACGTTGGGTTGTCACCTCGTTCAAAGTGACATACTAAGTTCAATATTGGGTTGTCACCTCGTTCAAAGTGACATATTAAGTTCAAGATTGAGTTGTCATCAGGTTCAAAGTGACATTTTATATTCAAGTTGGGTCGTCCGCCTTTCAAAGAGACACGTTGGGTTGTCACCTCGTTCAAAGTGACATGTTATGTTCAAGTTGGGTCGTCCGCCTTTCAAAGAGACAGGTTGGGTTGTCACATCGTTCAAAGTGATATGTTATATTGTATTTGGGTCGTCCGCCTTTCAAAGAGACATGTTGGGTTGTCACCTTGTTCAAAGTGACAAGTTAAATTTAAGTTGGGTCGTCCGCCTTTCAAAGAGACAGGTTGGGTTGTCACCTCGTTCAAAGTGATATGTCATTCACATCATCCTCCTTTCAAAAAGGTACATTACCTTCATTGTGCAATTTTGCAAGTAACATCGAAGGTACGTGAATATTTTTTGGTTTACAATCAATCTCTGTCTTTTGTTTATTATTCTCAGCCCTGTTGACGGACGTAGAGTGTTGTTCAAAACCTTTACTAACATCTCATATCATTTGTTCAAAGTTTATCAAACCAAATTTGGGTTTGTCAACTTTGTTTGACTATGATCTCTTTCATCGATCCTAATCAAACAAGGGGGCAAGTTGTTGCACCAAATTTTGGTCTGATATTTTTTAAAGTTTATACTTTTAAGTATTTATTTATAAATAGTTCAAAATACATGTTTTGTAATTTTAATGCAATTTGTTGATAATTATTCTTATTCTCTAAATATTATGATTTTTATCGGTTAGTTTGGTTTATATTATTTTGTCACAACCGATTGAATACGTTCAAATATTTATTCATTTTTTTATAAAATCACTATTTTTGTTAAATTGTATTTTTTACATGTCATTGGTTACGTTCGTTACATTTTTTAATATTCATTTTTATCTGTTACATTTGTTAATATTCATTTTTATCTGTTACATTTGTTAATATTCATTTTGATATTTTGCACAATCCAAAAATTCATTCTGATATAGATAATATTTCATACACAAATATTTTATTGACCGGTGATTTTGGTTCACGATTTTAAAATAGTGGTATTGTAGTTTTCAACTCCATATATAAACCATATATAAAGAATAGTTTGTCTATTAGGTTAAGGGGTGGTAAAAATTATTTATTTTCAGATTTTTATATTTTCCATCTGGTCTACCACCACCAGAGCATAAACTAGAACACCCCATATTTTCCGGTGAGCTCCGACCAACCAGAACCACCTTCACCTCCATCTCTTCTTGTCCCTTTGCCCTCGTTTTCCAGCAACCAAACAACGACCAGCCAAACACTGCCTCACGCTACCAGACCCAACCCCAAAACCCCCTCTGTTTTTCAGACCAGCAGCCAAAACCTCGCCAGAAACAACCAAAACACCTCCAAACAGCCTCTCCAAACACCACCCAAAACCCCTCCGTTTTCCTTGTCATTGACCAGCGAACAACGCACTAAACAACCATCCAGACGCCCCTTTCTCTTCATCTCCAACGAAGCTCTCAACGACCCCCAAAACCCCAAGGCTCCACTGTCAAACAGCCACCAAATGCCGCCAGTCCCATTCCCCTTCCCCTTTCACGATGTTTCTTTGTTTCGCAGGTACTTCTTCGAAGCTCGAACAACCGGACCCTTTTCCGTCGTCTTCCCCAGATCCGGCGAAATCACATCACCATTGAGCTTCGAGCTCCGTACAGACCCCGCGCCAATGAATCCCATTCAGGTCGTAACTCCACCAACGAACTTGTCCTTTGATAACCAAATCTCTATATTTTTCGATGTCTTCTTTCTTTCAGTTTACTACTAATCGTCAGTGTTGGTTGAGTTCCATTATCTTTTGTTTTAATTTTTTTGCTTATTGTTTTTAGTTACTGTCATTATTTTTATTTGTGAATTTAGTGATTAGTTAGTTTTGGGTGTCGTTTGTTTATTGTTAATGATAGATTTTGTTATTGTTTTGCTATTTTGGGGTAGAACCTACTCAATTTTGATGGTGTTGATTATTCTTATTTATTTTAGTATAGTATTAATATTTATATATTTGAGCTAATTTCCTTTTCACTGTTTTTTGACAACTTTTGTTGGAATGGTTCGATTTTGATAGAATTATTATCTTAAATGTTCTACCATGTTAATTAAGTATTTATTATTGTTATGCTACTTTTATTGTTGCTCTGCTGGACTATTCTTATGTTGGTTATAATTTATTTAATTATTTTAGTGACAATTGAGTGTTTCTAGGTGAATTTCATTGTTTGTTTGGTAATTATTATTGTGTCACTGTTTTAGGACATAGTGTTGGATAAATTTTGCTCTTTGGATTATTGCATAAGTTATATAGTTAAAATTGGCCAATGAGAAAATCTCTTCGTCGATTGTGGAGACCTTCCCATTATAAAAGACGGAATTTTAGTTTAAGTTTATATATTTCGTATGTTAAATTTGGCCGATGAAGAAATTACCGTCGATTTCCAAGGCCTTCCATGTTAATAAGACGAGTTTTTATTTTTAAGTTATTCTTTGATTCATTTATTTTATTCATGTTTATTCATTACTAATACTTTTACAAAGTGTCTTTACAGGTACCCGGAGGTGCTTTCCATTGAAGCTATTCGAATTAGGTTCGAATTATACTTTAATTCATTATTGTATATTATTGACGATAGGCAAATTTAGGCCGATTTCTATATTATTATTTTATCATATTACTTGTGTATATTGCATGTTTATTATACTTGTACGTTATTTTATTATCCTCCTCAATTTGAAAAAAATGAATTCATTCGGGACCCACATTTGTGGATTTCGAAGGATGCTTAACCCCTTTCCTTCGAAATAACTTGAACCCCTTACCTAGAATAAATTGGTTTCGTAGACTTTCTTTCAAGTTAATTTATTAATTGGTTTCTTAGTTTTCTTTAAAATTAAGTGGCGACTCTCTTTTTCCTTTTGCCATTTACCATTTTCAAAATTCTTTTATTTTTTAAAATTGAGTCACCGCGACGTTGCTCCTTCTCACGGGATGTCAACACCTATCGAGTGGGCCTATCATGTTTTATTTGTTGTATTTTTCATTTTAAGAGTTGAGCTAAGTGTGAGTTGGGCTATGTCCGTGGAAGTGTAAGGATGTGTAATTTGTTTTTTGAATTTTGAATAAAACACAAAATTTGCTTTAAAAAAAGTAAGAACATAATATACCCCAAATGTCTAAAATATGAATGCGCTAATGATTCTTTCAACAATTAATATCTACTAGACAAACAAAACTGTAGTTGTTTTACTATAATGACAAGCTCATTGTGAAGAGTAGAAGCCAACTTGCCATTAGAAATGAAATCACTAATCATAAGTTTCTCATCAAGAGCCTAATAATAAGCTCTTAACCTCACAACATTAGGATGCTTAACCTTTCCAATTCCTTAAATCTCGCTTACAAACTCCTTATATATTTGTTCCCCACCTTCCTCTAACCTCCTCACTGCCACTGAATATCGTTCCCAAGTACAATGAAAATATTTTAATTGGTATATCTTTTCTTGAATTTACGAAACACCATATAACTAAATAAGAGACAGAATGTGATGTGGTTAACTACAACCTGGAAGCTTGTAAGACTTCAATTTGTACACAAAGATCATATTAAGTCCATAAATGAAAAATAAAAAAGAGAATCAAGTAATAACTGATTCGATAACATTTGATAAACAATGGAGTTGAAAAGGTGCAAGATATCTAAGAAAAGGACTCAATAATCTGTTGCCTCTACTAATTCTACCTCCACTACTACATCCTTATTAAACAAAATTTTGGCCAAATGAAGTCACTCAAGAGATTTGAGTATTCCTGTTCATTATTTGACAAATACAAACATAGACAGGTAAACCACGAAATTTACAACAAAATAAACCTATTTCTATCACAAAATACATGATAAATTTGATAATTTTGAATGAAAATACAACAAAATTAACCTAATTTTCCCTCCATGCATCTATACAAACAACCAAAAAACAAACTTACCTAGTAAATATAACCAGTAATTTGTACGAAACTTTTAGCTTTATGAAGATTCAGATGAGAAAATCCAAAGAGGTGAGGTAGGTTCATTTACCAAAGAGGTGAAAAGTAAAAAATATTACCTTAGAACACCTATCCCAATTCCGAATCTGGTGAGTAGCTGAAGTTTACAAGTTATGAGGTAGCTGAAGCGACATACAAATGGCGGTGTAGAGAATTGTAGTTGTGAGAGAAGAATTGAAGTGAGGACTCGGAGTAATCTGGAATAGTGAGTAAAGTTTTCAAAAATGTATTTGTATTTCATGAACTAAAAATACAATATAAAAATATACATGTTGTATTATAGACTTTGTATAAATAATTATATTTTCAATGGGGGTTCAAAACATCCGCTATTTATTTACATTTTTCTCTCTTCAGATGGTGGGGATTCTAAACCAGCGCTATTTACTTTTAATTTTTGTCAGCTACCAAATCCCTTTTATTTGATGTAATTTGATACATGATCAATCATTAAGTGTCTTTTATAAACTAATGGTCTATTGCCTAAGGGCATTGTGTTCATACCTCCAGGCCTTGATAGATAAGTAGCCATGCTTTTTTAGTAGTGTTGTCAAGCTCTAACTGACCGGTAAGCTCCACTTCCTTTGGAGTTCTCTGCATGTTTAGAGTTGTAGTGTCTGTTGTTGTATATATAACTCATCGGAAAGTCAGGTCTTGTCTTGACCATTATCTATAATCTTAGAGACTTGCAGATTTGAGTGGTGAAGTAGTAGGTTGTCAACCATGTCACATTGCTACTGGTTAATATTAGCATGGTGACTTTGTTTGCCCATTGACGTGTTTCTTATTATAAATTGTAGTGTTAGGTTAGTTGAAGTTGTTACTACTACAATATTCTCTGGTTATAATTCTAATGGGCTTGACTTCTATTAATTGGAGTTTGATTATCTGTGTTTGTGGGACTTGACTGATACACACCAATAATGTATATATTTAACAAGGTCTGCTCAGGGTCTACTATGTCATATGTGCTAGTCACGCCTTTCGAGGTTGGAGCGTGATACTAAATTTGATAATTCAAGATATACCTTCAAATGATGTAACACTTATCATATGCTAATCTACAAAATGCAAATAAAATTGAGGTAGAATCCCACATAAAACAATACAAGGGTGATTAATCCAGTATAGAATTATTACTAACCATTCTTCAAACTTAATAATGTACCTTTGATGTTTTATATCAATAAAACTGAATTTTTTTTTTACCAAAAAACTTTTATTGAACTAATTGCCATTATTTTTGGATTGAAATTTTTTAGTAATCATAAAACATAATCTTACTTCATTAGAAATTGCTTCAAATTCATATATATAAAGTAATAAAATGTTAAGTAAAGGTTATACTCTCAGGAGGAATTTACTCCATTAGATATTACTTCGGATTCAGATTCTCTTTAATTTCTAAATACAGGTTATTAATTTAGTTTTTGAGGAATTCAATAACTAAGCACACGAATTAGGAGAACAAAACCAATTTGCTGGACAGATTAACAAAAAATTAGGAGCATTAGCATAGCACGTAATCTGATGTGTTTTTGTATTAATCGTCCACTTAAACCAAAAAAAAAAATCATCAAAATATTTTTAGTTAAATTCTATTTCTATATTTATTTTTATTACTATTAATAATAATTAAATTAAACTAGTAGCTTTTGTTCTTCCATTTCTTGCTTATATTCCTCTTCTTCACCGAATCCTATCTCTTTTTTACCTACGATTTCTTGAAGAGTTCTTCACTACGATACAATAAATTCCATTAATTTTTGCAAAATTTATGATGGAAGATTGAGCTAAAACAATCAAAGTTCCCTTTTTTCTTATCTTCCCCAATTTTGTGAATTAGGGCTTCTGAAAAATGATGAAAATCCCGTTACCGGACTGTGTCTGATCGCCGATTAATCGGCGACCTTGTTTGCTGTTGGCTGTTCGGTTTTGTATGGAAACTCGGAGCCGGAAACGAACGGAGGCCACGTCATCAGCGCCTTCTGCTTCTTCTCCTTCATCAGGTCCCACCACACGCGCTGTTAAGAGAGCTCGTTTTACCACACGCGCCGCCTCAAACTCGATCTCAACTCGTTCCCGACTCACAAATCGTTCCCAAGACCCACAATCGATGGACTCCACGAATGAATCATCCGGGTCGGGAAGCCGAACCAGGCGGGGAAAGAATCACGGGGCAGATAGAAATAATCCGGAGAAGGGTAAGGAGAAAGAGCACGAAATTAGGGATAGAGACAGAGATATGGGATTGAACATGGATACTGATGGGGGTGATGAAGATGATAATGAAAGTGAAGGTGGCGCTGGGATTTTGCAACATAATTTGACTTCAGCAAGTAGTGCACTTCAAGGATTGTTGAGAAAATTGGGTGCTGGTTTGGATGATTTACTGCCGAGTTCAGCAATGGTGTCCGCTTCCTCGTCCCAACAGAATGGGCGTCTGAAGAAGATATTATCGGGCTTGAGAGCTGATGGGGAAGAAGGGAAGCAAATAGAGGCATTGACGCAGCTTTGTGTGATGCTTTCCATTGGGACAGAAGACTCTTTGAGCACTTTTTCAGTGGACTCGTTTGTACCTGTCCTGGTGGGGTTGCTTAATCATATGAGTAATCCTGATATTATGCTTCTCGCAGCTAGGGCGTTAACCCATTTGGTTGATGTTCTGCCATCTTCTTGTGCTGCTGTTGTGCACTATGGAGCGGTTTCATGTTTTGTAGCTCGCTTACTCACGATTGAATACATGGACTTAGCTGAACAGGTGATAAAGTTATTCCTTTGTGCCAAATGGAATTGAGTGCCACTCTCTAGAATTGGGCCTTGTACATAACAACAATAGCACTAATTGCATCTCAATCCGAAACTAGTTGGGGTTGGTTATGTGAATCATTCCATTTGGACTCATTTCATTTCAATGCTCAATAATTTGTATGTTTATGATAACATTAAGAGTTATTCTAGAAGTAGAAATTCTTAATATAACATCTCTGCTAAGAGAATACGCTTTGTAAGTGCTGCAGTTTGCTTAATATTGGCATGATTGAAATTTTAAGTTATGATGCTAATGTTTAACTTTTAACAGTCTCTACAAGCTTTACAGAAGATATCTCAAGAAGATCCAACTGCTTGTTTGCAAGCAGGTGCACTCATGGCTGTGCTATCGTATCTCGATTTCTTTTCCACTGGTGTTCAGGTAGTGAGGCTAATAAATTGTAAATGATTTTATTGACATAAGCCATTGATAATTCCATTTATAGGTTGAATATCATTCTGATCTTCTTTTCATTCTCCCATAGAGAGTAGCACTAGCAACTGCTGCTAATATGTGCAAGAAGCTGCCTTCGGATGCTGCTGACTTTGTGATGGAAGCTGTTCCATTGTTGACGAATCTCCTTCAGTATCATGATGCAAAGGTGAGATCGCCATCACGTCATAACAAAATCACAGGGAGATTTGTCAAGTTTTTTGGCTTAATAAACTTATTTTCGTCCTTTTCGCCTCCTCAATTTGGTTAAACCTTCTCTCTTTATCATTTTATTTCTTGGTGCTTGGTTGTGTGTGTAGGTATTAGAGCATGCTTCTATCTGCTTGACCCGGATTGCTGAAGCATTTGCATCATCTCCAGAAAAGCTAGATGAACTCTGTAATCACGGACTTGTCACACAGGCTGCCTCCCTCATCTCAACCAGTAATTCTGGAGGTGGTCAGGCTTCACTCAGCACAGAAACTTACACAGTAAGTTCAATTCTTGAATGTGTTGATTGTTTACATGGGGGTGTAGTTGTGACTTGATTTTGTTTGCAGGGCTTGATCCGGCTTCTTTGTACTTGTGCCAGTGGCTCTCCATTAGGGGCTAAAACCTTGATGATGCTTGGTATCAGCGGGATCCTCAAGGACATTTTATCAGCCTCTGTCTCTATTTCACCTGCCATGAGCAGACCTGCGGAGCAGGTATGTGTGATAGCTTTAATTTTCGCAATCGACTGCTTGCTGTGTTTGTCACTATTTTCATAAGGGTGTGTTCAAGAGTATCGGAAAAAAGAAGTATAAATTTTACTAAATTATAGAGATTTTGAAACTATTGCATATTGGATATTTGTGGCATGAGGAGACAGGATTAGATATTCTATGTATTTTCACGTGGTTAAGTGGAAATGGACAATAATTTGGGGTTGAGCTTTAGTTTGTGGAATGAATTTAGACAACAGTAGGAGCCCCTTTTTGTTCCGTTCCTTTGTCATTCCCCCAAGGAATAGTTGTTATACGAAAATACTGAGAAATTGCTGTAGTTTTTCTCGAGGAAATTAAAAGTACAGTCAAACACTGCATGAAGAAAGTGTAATAAGATGATTGACACCGCACTCCATGTGATGTGGATTAGCGGGGTCAGCCTTTTCTTTCAAAACAAGGTAGTAAGGCCACGGTGTGTCTCTGTCTAGAATGAAACACCTGAGTCCAGAATGTTTTTTTTTACAATTGATAATAATGAGGATCTAGATAATTCGTTAACACTCAAAGGTGTCTATTTCTTTTTCTGCTCAGTGTTACAGTTCAATGGCAGGCCTGAGAACTTTTCTACTATTAGGCTTTGTAATTTTTGTTTGGTGGGAATATAATTTATGTAATATGCATGACACATAATCAAACTGCTAGTTGAATTCAACCTCTTTCTGTAGCCACTTTCTGGGCATTGTGGTTCTTGCTTTTATGATAGATCCCAAGTGTACTTTTTTCTTATTGTAGATTTTTGAGATTGTGAATCTTGCAAATGAACTACTTCCTCCGCTGCCTCAAGGAACCATCTCTCTTCCCGTTAGCACAAATTTGTTCATTAGAGGTACTTTTACGAGGAAATCCTCTGCCAGTGGTTCTAGCAGACAGGAGGATCTGAATGCATCTTCTCAGGAGGTATCAGCTCATGAGAAACTATTGAATGATCAACCTGAACTTCTGCAACAATTTGGAATGGATCTCCTTCCTGTTCTGATCCAGGTTAGTATTATAACTCTATGGGTATATTACTGTCACTACCTTACCATAGTGGACAGACATTAGAGATGTGACTTCCTGTTTCTCGTTTTGCTGATCAGACATATGGATCCAGTGTAAATACAGCAGCACGCCACAAATGCCTCTCAGTTATTGGAAAACTTATGTATTTCAGTAATGCAGATATGATTCAGTCTTTAATTAATGACACTAACTTGTCAAGGTATGTTGGGACCAAATTAAAGCTTCATATTATTCTTCAACATTTGGCCAGTGGAAGCAATGTTTTTTCAATAGGACAATGTTTCTTTCAATGATATTTTTCTCAATGCGAGTTCTGAATGTAATACTTGATTGTAATGTCTTAATAGTTTCTTGGCTGGGGTTTTGGCGTGGAAGGATCCCCAAGTATTGGTTCCCGCTCTTCAAATAGCAGAGATTCTAATGGAGAAGCTCCCTGGAGTTTTTGGCAAGATGTTTGTCCGGGAAGGTGTTGTTCATGCTGTAGATGCCTTGATGTTGTCTGGGTCTCATGTTTCTGCTCCTCCCCATCCAACACGTGCTGAGAAGGAGAAACATAATAGACGCCGTAGCACTAATTCCAATACAGATGCAATTTCTGTTGAAGATCTTACAAGTCCAGTTCCAAGTACTGGATCTCTACCAAATTCGATAGATATTCCAACTGTCAATTCTAGCCTTCGGATGTCAGTCAGTACATGTGCAAAAGCTTTCAAGGATAAATACTTCCCATCAGATTCTGAGGCTGCTGAAGCTGGTGTCACAGATGATCTTATACGATTGAAGAATCTCTGCATGAAGTTGAATGCTAGTATTGATGAGCAGATAGCTAAACCTAAAGGAAAATCCAAAACATTTGGTCCTCAGCTTGGGGATAGTTCTGTTGGAAAAGAAGAAAACTTGGCTGAAGTGATAGCTGCCATGATGGGGGAACTCAGCAAAGGGGATGGTGTTTCAACTTTTGAGTTCAGTGGAAGTGGAGTTGTTGCTTCTTTGCTGAAATATTTTACATTTGCGTACCTTTCTAAGGAAACAATCTCTGATACTAGTATGTCTAGGCTTCGACAAAAAGCAATCAGAAGATACAAGTCTTTTATTGCAGTTGCCCTTCCTGCTGGTGTTGATGGTGGAAGTATGGTTCCCATGACTGTTCTGGTCCAAAAGCTTCAAAATGCTCTATGTTCGTTGGAGCGTTTTCCTGTTGTGTTAAGTCATAGTTCCAGATCATCGACAGGAAATGCACGTCTTTCTTCAGGTCTAAGTGTTTTGTCTCAGCCTTTTAAGCTGCGCCTTTGCAGAGCTCAAGGAGAGAAAACCCTCCGTGACTACTCTTCTAATGTTTTGCTGATTGATCCTTTGGCAAGTTTAGTTGCTATTGAAGAATTCCTCTGGGCCCGAGTTGAGCGACCTGAGGCTGAACAGAAGGCCTCTGCTTCTGCAGGAAACTCTGGGTCTGGGACTATACCTGCTGGAGGCAGTGCGTCATCTCCATTTATGTCCACTCCTGCCTCTGCATCTCGTCGTCATTCTGCTCGATCAAGGTCAGCAGTTAATATTAATGAAAGTGATGGAATCTCTTCAAAGGACAAAGGTAAAGCGGTTTTGAAGCCTGCTCAAAAATATGGCAGAGGAATTCGATCAAAAGATCCTGCTAGAATAAGAGCTGCCTTGGCGAAGGCCTTAGGAGAGGAGAAACCTGTTGACGGGGAGACTAGTTCAGAGGTAATTTGTTCACTTTATTAAGTTTGTTATGCTCTGTATGTATGTATGTATGTATATTGAAAATGTTTGCTTAGTAGTTGCTTGAGTTTACTTGAAATGAAGGAGTAATCTTGTACGGTTCTCAAATAAAACCTCGCAAGTGTTTAGAGCCATTAATTTTAGATTTCTTATTTTCTACTTTTTTTTCTCTCCGTGTCAATTTTTTTTTTTTTGAGAATGGTAACAGTTAATCTATATATCCACTGGTACACTACATCAAAATATGTAGTCCGCCTTCTAAAGTATTACAACTTACATCTTGAACATCTATTTGCTATTCCTATGAATAGTCTAAAGTGTAAAAAATATCTTCTGTTTGAGCTATTTATTTATGTCTACACCAAAAATAAAACAGAGCTAAACAATTCATTTTGAACTCCTGGAAGATGCTCTGCTTGTCTTCAAAACATCTCCTATTTCTTTCTTTCCGCACTGTCCACGAAGTGCATGCAAGGACAATCTTCCATCTTCGTTCCTCTTTGGCTGCATTGCCATCCCTGTTCCAGCATTTTAGCAATCCTTTTATGTTCCCTGGCCTCACCCACTTAATCCTCCACGGATAAATGAGTATCTTCCGCAACTGGTCTGTCCGAACTTCCTTCAGTATCTTTGTGATATCCCCCGTTAGCTTTGTTTCCTGTAGACACACTACATCAGCTTACCATGTATGTAGAATCTTCGCCTCCTCTTTCTACCACAGTTTAGGCCACTAACATTCCAAGGCACTCTTTCCAACTTCATTGATCCTTTATTGCCAGGTATTCCCCCTACTTCTTGAGCCATAACTATAGAATTTGTATCAAGCTCTAATCCTTTCAGTTCATTCACCCCCTTCTTTTTTACAATGGTTTGCTCCCCCTTGTTCATCCGATTGTTGTTGTCAATCTTCATAAATAATTCTTTGGCCTTCTTATCGCACCCTTTAAGATCTACACCCAATTCAGCGCTTAGTTTGATGATGTGTTGTTGAATCCATTCTGAAGTGTTGATGTCTTGAACAACCTCCTCAACTGGTAATTGCATTTTCAAAGGAATTGCATCTTCTTCAATGCAATTTGCTGCTTCATCTTGTTCCTTCAGTTGCAAGGCCTTAGATTCCTCGTTGTCTACTTGCCCAACTTCTTCCGGTGATAAGCTTTCCTTTAAATGTACGATTTCAAATGATTTATTCCCCGTCACTGTTGTATTAGTCATACATATGTTGAATTGATCTTCTTGTGTCTCTGCATGTTCTTCCTCACCCTCGTACATAACTGTGTTCTTCATGACATGAGTTATTGCAGATGACTGAATGTGCGATATCGTTCTTCTTTCTCTAAATGTGTTTGCTTGAATTTCAATTGTGACTGGGTCTATAGTTTGGGCTTCATTCTCAGAGAAATTGGAAAATTTCTGAATTATTGGGTCTGCTTCTGTTGGGCTTAAAATTGGGCGCAAGTTTTGCAGCTGAGTAAAAGGTCCAAGATTACCTTTGAAAGGCCATTCCATGTTACTTGGCACCTCATGTGCCTTTGACCTAGTCTTTCCCACATCGGCTGATGTGCTCACATGCCTTTTCAATTTCACCCAGGTGTCAGCCCTCATGTCTCTATCAAGAAAAGTTGGCACTGTACTATTATCCAGTGGATAATTCAAAAGCCCCTCACTTCTTCTTCTATCTGATTTCACAGTGACCGGAGCTTCCACCCACACCAGAATTGTATTAGATAAGACCTTCAGTTTCCACTTCAACTTCTTTTGGAATCTCCTTTCCATCCCCATCCACTTTAATTCGAGCCCAGTGAAGATGATTTCTCATAGTTGTCTCCTCCTCTGTTTCAATGAATCCACCACAATGGTCACCTATCTCTTCAAATATCTTCTGTGACCAGAGATTCAATGGTTAAACCCAACAATCTAACCCAGACCCAATCCCTGTTGATCTCCTCCGGCCAACATTCGACAGTAGGATTCCACCATTGGAGATTCAGTTTTTTCTTTTGCCAAGTCCATTCTCCCGTCATGACATGTTCTGCAGCTGTCCTCGTGAGGAATTCAAAGAGATACTGGGAGTCATTCATGCCGAAGACATTAGCTCCAAAAATTGACTTCCATGTGTTACATGCCCATTTCCTCACATCACTCAAAGTTGGCGTCTCTTTTGGCTACATTTGATATTTTCCAACTAGGCATCGGCTCAACAAATCTGATTCTGTCCTTGTTGAACCTCCAATTACAAATATTTTGTTGTTTCTTGCTGCTATGTGTGCTGTTTTGGTCTCCTCCGTCATCCATCTGCTGTTTTTGAAAGCCTCCTTGTACGAGATTTTTGTTTGTCTATTTCTGCTAGGAATAGGGTTCTTCACTCTGTTTGTATCGTCGATAAAGTTAGTAAATTTATGGGCTATATTTCCCCAACCCTCTTTATGAGGACTCTCCGGTGTAATAATAATAGATTTACTTCCCCCTTGAATGGCGATGAAGCTGATGTACCTACCACTTTCATTATATTTCAGAGTACAAAAGAACTCTGAAAAGTGGTCCTTCATGTTCCATCTCTTTACTGTCTTCCTCTTTTCTACTGGAGCTGCATTGAAGACGAACACTAACCACTTCATGACATTAATGCTAATAGTAACTTGTCTCATTAAATATCTGCTGCGCTCGATCCAATCGAACCATACTTCTGAATCTGAGTATCTCCTAGTAATGTCATAGGATTTAAACCTTGCATTATAAAAGATCCTATCTTCTCCCATATCTATTGAAAACTCTGGCCAGAGCAGCCGTAAAATTTCTCCCCCGGAGACGGAAAAATTCAAAAAGGACTAAAACTGACTACCTTGTAAAAAGTGCTTGAGAGCATTTTTCCTATTCAGCCATGTAACTATTGTAATGCTCCTCCGTGTCAACTATTTGTTGGTGAAATAGGATGATTGTTTAAAATAAGAAAAGATAACATGGAACTTGTGAAGGTATCCACCACATTAGTCCCTGTTATAACAGTGATCAAGCCAACAACAACAACATACCCAGTGAAATCCCACTAAATGGGGTCTGGGGAGGGTAGAGAGTCTGGTTCCGAAAGACCCTCAGCTCAAGTGCATCAAACCCAAGTTAAAGAAAAGGGAAACACGGAAGAAATCAATGTAGAAAGCATAGTAGTTAATAAGAAAAGCAAGCAGTGTACAATTAACAAAAGAAACAATAACAACAATAAATTGGAATGGGAAGTGAAATGCAATAAACATGTGGCTACAAATAATTAAAAACAAGAACTATAAGTGTATGACTAGTACTATGACAGGCACTAACAAGTCTAAACCCTTGCAAGGAAAAACGACACTCTACCCCTTCGAACCTTCTACCTTAATAAGTGACCTCTACTTCTTCCTATCTAGAGTCATGTCCTTGGTAATATGAAATTGTATCATGTCCTGTCTAATCACCTCTTCCCAATACTTCTTCGGCCTACCCTTACCCCTCTGCGTACCCCTTACAGCCAGCCTCTAGCACCTCCTCACTGAGGCGTCTGCGCACCTTTGCTTCACATGCCCAAACCATCTCAATCTTGCTTTCCTCATCTTTTTCACCACAGAGGCCACACCCATCTTCTCCCGGATAACCTCATTTCTAATCTTTTCGCTCCTAATGTGCCCACACATCCATCTCAACTTCCTCGTCTCTGCTTCATGCAATTTTTGAACATATGAATTCTTGATTGGCCAACACTCCACCCATACAACAAGGACGGTCTAACCACCACTCTGTAGAACTTAACTTTAAGTTTAGTGGGTATTTTCTTATCATATAAGACTTAAGAGGCAAGCCTCCATTTCATCAATTCCACCCCAATGCGATGTGTGACATCATCATCAATGTCCCCACTTTCCTGGACTACAAACCCAAAATACTTAAAACTCTCTTCAGAATAGTTTGTGTGGCAAGCCTCACTTCCACGTTTGCTTCATCCAACGCAACACTGAATTTGCACTGCATATATTCAGTTTTGGTTTTTCTCTACTTGAACCCTTTAGACTTCATAGTTTGTCTCCAAACGTCCAACCTTGCATTAACTTTGTTCCACGTCTCATCAATCAGTACTATGTCGTCCGCAAATAACATATACCATGGAATCTTCTCCTGGATAGACTGCGCCAACTCATCCATCACCAAGGCAAATAGGAAAGGTCTAAGAACTGATCCTTGGTGCAGCTCCATCTCAATCGGGAAGTGTTTCAAATCTCCTCTAGTTCTAACCCGAGTCTGGGCTCCATCAGTCTGGGCTCCATCATACATGTCCTATCGCCCTAATATAAACCATCGGGACATCTCTAGCCCTCAAGTACCTCCAGTGGACATTCCTCGGTTCTTTGTCAAAGGCCTTTTCACGGTCAATGAACACATATGTAGGTCCCTCTTCCTTTCCCTATATTTCTCTACTAGTCTCCGCATGAGATGGTGACTTTGGTATTTGATCGTCCAAGCATGAATCCAAATTGATTCTCAAAAATAGACACCCCTCTCCTCACCCTCATCTCTACCACTCTCTGCCGAACCTTCATAGTGTGGCTTGGCAATTTGATACCCATGTAGTTGGTACAATTTCGGATATCACCCTTGTTCTTATACAATGGAACTATTGTACTCCACCTCCCTTTGTTGGGCATTTTTGCCGTACTTAAAATAGACACCCCTCTCCTCACCTCATCTCTACCACTCTCTGCCGAACCTTCATAGTGTGGCTTGGCAATTTGATACCCGTGTAGTTGTTACAGTTTCGGATATCACCCTTGTTCTTATACAATGGAACTATTGTACTCCACCTCCCTTTGTCGGGCATTTTTGCCGTCTTAAAAATACCCTTAAGCAACCCAGTTAATCACTCCATACCTGCCTTGTCCGTGCTCTTCCAAATCCCACCGGAATCTCATCGGGTCCGGTCGCTCTTCCCCTGCTCATCCTTCAAATAGCACGTTTAACCTCGTCAACCCTAAAACACCTATAGTACCCAACTCTGTGGAATTTACCTTCAAGTTTTGGTGGTACCTTTTTATAACTCAAGACTCCGAAGGAATCAAACATTTACTTTAATAGCTGAAACTTCCTCAAGTTGATGTAATATCTTTCTTTTCTCTCTAAAATTCTTGACATAATTAGCTTCTTGAAGGCGATCAAATTATTTTGTTGATCATCCTGAAAATTTGAGTTTTCCGGATGTAACAAAGATATTTATGGGAAACGTTGATTCTTTTTGTTGGTGTCCTTGCTTACATTTTTCAACTACTAAGGTGGTGTTAATGGAATTTATGTCCACCTGAATGCTGACATTTCACTGTTTGTTTTCATGTTAAGGATGACGAGCTGCATCCTTCTCTCATTGAACTTGATGATGCTTTGGTGATTGAGGACGATATGTCCGACGAAGATGTAGACGACCATGATGATGTATGTTGTTAGATTTCTCTATTTCTTTTGTTCTTTCAATTTTTCTTGTGTTTGGTTAACTTGTTTAAATGGATTAACTTGATCTCCATATTTAAGGGTTCAAAGTCTTCTTGAACATTGTTAGGCAAAGGTTTACTTTAGATTAAAAGCTGCATAAGTGTTCTAAGCTTTTGGTTTACTGATTCTTAAAGATGCATTAGTATCGACTAAACTCTATAACTAGAAGTAGATAATTTTTTAAAATGGTGGCCATGGGAAACTAGCCCCTGGGCTGTTTTAATTGGGTTGATTGTGTTTGGAAAAAGAAAAGTCTTCCAGCCGATTCAGAATCACTTGGTGATTATTTCCCATTTGTTCAAGCCGTAGACAAAGTTACCCGGTACATGTATTAGTGGGAGGTAACGAGTACTTCGTGGAATTGGATGAGGTGTGTGCAAGTTGTGGCCCGGACACTCTGTTATCAGAAAAAAGAAAAGCCTGGTAAAAAAATTCCGTTAGAAAACAAACATGAGCTCAGTGTGCTTGTGGATTAGGGTTCAAGTAAAGAATGGGACTTGGTCTGGGGTATTATGTGGTGTTTCCATCAAAGGAATTTTTGGTTTGGTGTTCTCTTAATATAAGATAAATATGTTCTATTATAGCAAGGAGTTTTTGGGAAATGGAATTGCGTAAGCTCCTACAATGAGGAAATCATGAGGAATCGTTAAGCAAGGACTATGGATGGGAGTGGGCAAACCTTTGTCCTACATTTGATTCTTGAATTAGGCATGGATTTGACAATGAATTTTTTTTTTGGCACAATCAAAGCCTTTCCCTTCTATTTGTAACTGAAACTTTAAAATATAAAGTAAAGAGATTTAGCTGGTGATTGTAAGGAAGTGCTTGAATGGTGAGGTCAGTGAGATTTCCTTTGAGGGGAGGGATTGGGGAGGTATGGAAGACATGAATATTTCAAAAAGGCATCTATTTATGAACTGCTTGTTTTTTTCTTGTTGGGGGGGGGGGGGGGTTTATACTTTATTCCCCGTATATGCATAATTTTATCCTTTCTTGATGTATAACTCTGAA
>JAJOOO010004900.1:0-35721 GCA_029582685.1 Solanum piurae | reverse complement strand
AAATAATTTGTGTGCTAGGAGATATGACCCTCCAAAGTAGACCCTCGAAAAAGGCTTCACTTGGAAATTTTGGATTTTGATACGGTTGCTCTAAAATTCGGGTTAGACCCATTTCCCACTCAATTTGACCCCCTGAATAAAAATATGAAGTCGAATTTCCGAAATCATGCACGGATTTTGAGATATATGGAAATTACAATTATAGGTGTTTCCGAAGCACATTTTCGGGCATTTTTGGGGTCGTTTCAGCACCGCTCCTTGTGATATTCGACTCCAACTCATTTAGTTGGGTTATATACTGATTAACGACCATTGTTGCTTATAATTGAATGAAGTGTCTTTGAAACGTTATTAATCAAAAATAGCGCCGCTGCCGGGGAGTGGTGTTGATTAAGATTCTTTTGGTGAAGTTGAACTTTGTTCTTTTTAGTCATAGTTGAATCTACTTACTTTTAATTTTGGTTTTTGTGTTGCTGTTTGAAATAGAGGAAATGAGTGTCAATGGAAGCAATGGTAGCCAAGGGGGCCACCAAGATGACATCGGCAACCTCAACGATGTTAATGAGCCGAATGTTAATGACCCTCATCTAATGGGTGGAATTGGTACCAGTCGCTTGCTTCCGGCTGAAGGGAACGATGTGTTCCATATTACAAGTACCATGTTGCAGCTCTTGCAATTGAAAGGGTTGTTTGGTGGGTTGGCTCATGAGGATCCCCATGAGCATATAAGAAACTTTGTTGATGTTTGCGGGCCGTTCTCCTTCAAGAACATATCCCAAGAGTCAGTCTGATTGAGGTTGTTCCCATTTTATTTAATGGGAGAAGCATTTAAGTGGTTGGCTGAATTGCCACACGACCCAATCACTTCGTGGGAAGAGTTTGTCACCGCATTTCAAGTGCAATTTTTCCCTCATTTGAAGATGATGACACTTCGGGACAACATCCGAAGCTTCAAGCGTTTGGAGGGTGAGACAATTCATGAGACTTGGCTACGATTCAAGAAGTTGGCGTAGCAATGCCTAACTCATGGTTTGCCCGACAACATTTTGCTGCAATACTTTTATTGAAGCCTTGATTCAGTTAACAAGGGAGTAGCTGACCAACTTTTTTCAGGAGGTTTGGTGCAACAACCTTACATTATAGCAGCCCAGCTCTTGGATGGTATGACCAAAATCAACAGGGAGTGGTACACCCGTGAGGATCGAGTCTCCCGTCTCACTTTAAATTGACCAAGGAGCAGCTTGAGAAAGGCCAAGAGAGGGACCAGAACATGGCAAAAATTATGACCCAACTTGACACTTTTTCCAAATATGTCATTGGAGCTGGTGCTAGAAGTGTCAATGATGTGGGTGTCGGGTGTGCAAACCCCGAAGAGGTCATGTTTGAAGCGTTATATAATGAGGAGGTGAACTTCCTAGCCAACCAAGGAAGTGGTTATCGTGAAAAATACCCGAGGCAGGGTGGTAACCAACGTTGGAATAGGGATCATGGCTGGAGAGATGATAGAGAGTGGAGGGATCGAAACCCCACTTGGAAGGAAAGAGATGGGGAAAAGGACAGGTACATTCCTCCCCACGAGCATCAAAAGCCCAAAGATTTTGAGGGTGGCCAGTCTGAGGATATGCTTTCTCGTGTGCTCAATAACGTTGAAGGGTCTGATAAAATCTTGAAAGATATGAAGGAAGATGTATCGACCCTTAGCCAGACGGTGACATCTAATTTCATCTCTATCAAGCAGTTGGAGACCCAAATGGGTCAGATTTCGTCTCATTTAAACCCGAGACAACAAGGGGGTTTGCCTAGTGAGACTATGACCAACCCCAAGAATGAGGTTTGAGCGAGGACTTACGTTGTGCCATGACGTTAACTAAGGAGCTTCTTGGGACACAACCCCAGTCTTTATTTTCTTTTTTTATAGAAATAATCGTGTGTTGATTGGGAAGGTTAAAGTGTGGAATGAGTTTGAAAAGTGCAGATTGGAGAGCAAAATGTCCAGTCGGTGACTCACCGAAGAGGTCAGCGAACCCGACCTAGACCGCCATTGGACTCAAGTAATTTTGAAATTGGAGTCTGTAAAACTCGGCGGGACCAGGAGCAAATCTGCGTGTCACTGAACGGGTCAATGATCATGACTTTGTCCACCATTTGGACCCCCACATTAACTGGAGGTCCTGTAAAACTTGGCGAGTGCCCACTCGGCGAGCTAAATTAATGTTACAGAAAGGGCAAGAACTGGACGGTTTTTAAAGGTCAAAGGTTTAAAATTTCAAACTCTTTCACATTCCCTCACTTTTTAACTTCCCAAGATCACACCCGCACTATATGTTTCTATATTTTTGTGTTTATACAGCTGCCTAGTCTTCAATCTTCTGTTTGGAGTTGGAATTCTTTGCCGTCTAGCTTTCCAAAGTATTTATTCGGTAATAAAGGTTGGTTTTCCGAACCCCAAACTTTTATTTAGCATTTTTTACTCATTTTCAATTGTTTTGATCTTAATGATGTGTGCTGGACCTCTCTGATTCCATGTGTGCCTGTTTTAATTTGAATATGTTCCCTAAAATGCCAATATTGTTGATTTCCTATTTTTTGTGCTTAGAAATTGGTCTAAATTGTTGGGTTGTGCTAAAATAATGTTGGGTCTAGTTTGGTGAAGTCTGAGTAACCCATAATTTTGCTAAATGATGCATTTTTCCCGATGATGGAGCGTTTGACATCATTCCAAAGGCGTAAGTCATCAAATGGCCAATTTTTGCTAAACTGGGAGAAGTCTGAGTATCCCGGGGGCATGGTTCTTATGGGTCTATATCTAATTGAGTTTGTGTATGCTTTGATTTTTTTTTCTAGGTCTTTGGGGTTGATTTTGGAAGTCGGCGTAGAAAGTAGGCACGTTGGGCAGTTTGGTGAGCTGGGTCGAGCTCACCGAACCACTCGGCAGTTCGCCGAACTCCCCTTGATCGCCTTTAATGTCATGCTAATATTGATTTTTGGTTCTCTAACTTTTGGCGAGAATCCTGAGTTCGCCGAGTGCACTCGTCGACTCGCCAAAAGTCTTCTTTGATTGCCCTTTCTGTGCCCCTAACCCTTAAAATACACTGTAACTTTTGGTGGTCTTTTCCATGCTCGCCAAATGCTGTCGATGATTCACCGAAAGGCCCTTCCCATCACCGACATGCCAATTTTTCTGGGAGTTTTTGAGCCTATCCTTTCGGCGAGCCCAATCTGGCTCGCCAAAGTGATTCAGCGAGTCTGTCTGCAACTACTTTTTTTGCAATTTTTCTTGAACTGTTCCTCATTTTCTTCGATGGTTTTGCAGATATGGATAGAACCAACCTCTCAATGCCGCCTCGTAAAAGAGTACGAGAGATAGAAATCAATGAAGGGGCAACAAATCACCCCAAAAAGGGAAAGATGACACCTCCAAAGGGAGGCAAGGGCAAGGGAAAGAGGCCGATATCTGATGTTTCAGAGCACAATTTCGACAGTGAGAGAGAGTCCTTTGACTCCCAAGATGCATTCTCTGATCCAAATGATGATCAGCCTCTACAGTCCAGGCGAGCAGAGATCTGTGCTAGGTCTTTACCCAGACTAATCGAGACCTCCAGAGGCCACCCCTCCTACAGCAGATACAGTGCTAGCTCTGACACCGACTTTGGCCCCAGTGCTCCTAGTATAGGTCCCTCCTCCCAAGCTCCTCAATAGATTAAAAACTGATGGGTTGCGGACTATTCTTGAGGAGAAACTACTATCCACAAAGGGCTTAGTGGGTAGATAATCCACCGGGCGGGACACACTCTAGTTTCACTGGTTCGAGTAGTTCACCAGGCCCTGAGGCCGTTATATTCCTACATGTGTTCGGGAGTTCTACACAGGATATGGTGAGTTGGTGCTCAAGGCAAAGAAGAAGGCCAGTTCCTTCAAACTGGTGAAGTCTTTCATGGTCTGGGGAAGGAAGTAGGGTGCAGTAGCGATCACATTAATACTGTACTCGATAGGGCTCTAGGTGCTACACTTGCATATGAGGGCTTGCCTATTACTCAGTCCCTGGATGACTTAAAAACTGGCTTGCACCCTTTATTTCTGATACCACCTCAAGGTGGATGGAGGCAGGAACCCCCATCGAGAAGAAAGACCTAAATATTGCTGCTTAGTATTGGTTCGGTTTTATCAGCAGCTCCATCATGCAGTCCCAGAATGAGTCCATCCTCCGCCATCCTAAGGAGGCCTGCCTTGGGTCGATCATATCCAGGAGGAGCATTAACATGGGACTCATCATAGAGCAGGAGATGGCCATGAGGGCCAAGCAGAGCGAGACGTCCCTTTTCTTTCCGATTTTAATTATGAAGTTGTGCCGGCGTGCTGGATTTCCTTGTGATGAGACGAGAGATTTTGAGGTAACTCTTACATCCTCCATTGATATCTGGCATGTATAGGCCGAGTACACTCGGGAGGAGGAACACAGGAGGAGAGCGGCTCCGGTGGACACATCTCTGGAGATTGATGTAGAGACGATTCCTGCAGAGGCACTTTTGCCTACTCCGGCCTCCGGGTCTTCAGGTACACACCTGCTCCCACTTCTTCCTCCCAGGCTCTTGGTACTTTTTCCACTTCCCAGCCCACCACGATTACTTAGGCTATGATCCTGAAGATGGGGCACTTAGCCCATTCGGCAGATGTGAAGGCAACTTGATTGGAGGCTGCAGTACCATGGATGATCGAGAGTGCTATCCTAGCTGCACTGACACCCCTACGAGCATCTATTGACACTCGCAAGGCGAGAGTTGAGACATGTGATAGTAGACATAGGGAAACTTCAGAGGTGACGACTTTGAAAGTCGAGTGGCCAATTTGAGGAAGGATGTGAACTACTTGAAGTCCATAGACTTCACTTCACTATTGGAGACAGTGGATGATGTGGATGCCCCAACGACTTCTGAGATTCCTCCGTCCACCACCAGAGAGACGGCCAACGGGATGATATAGCAGCTGATGAGTCAGAGGCAGAGACCGATGAGGAGCAGATAGAGTTGCCAGAGGAGACCATCTATGGATACCTTCCTGACCTTGAGGAGACGATTGTACAGTCAGTTATCCAAACATCCCTGACAGAGACATACATGGCAAGCCCTAGTGGATCGAGTGTTGTTGTGACACTGGGCACTGATACCTTGACAGAGGCAGCGACTGTGTAGACAAGATCTTCTTTACCTCTCTCTCTGTCATTTTCGTTGATTTTTAGTGTTTTTATTGCATTTGAGGACAAATTGTTTTTTGTTTGTGGTGGGGTGAGGTATTTCCATACCTACCTCTTGTGATTATTGTTTTTGTTTATATATTGAGATTTTGTGCTGTAAATTGTGTTTTGGCACTATTTTGTGGATGTTTGAGCTTGTGGCTCCTTATTTTGAATGTAAATGGTTTTTGACTTTTCTAAAGAAAATTCCACCTCTTGTGTATTTATTTGTGGCTATTCTTGTACAAATTTTAGTGTCGGTCATGATCAATACCGATGACTTGAATAGTGCTCTCAATCGAACAAAAATGAATGTGCGGCTACGATGAGGCCAAATGAATTTGCATAGATAATATGTTAACTTTTTGCATCTCGTTGTGATTAGCCGATTACCGAATTGAGTCTCTTGTAATGAACATTGCACACTAACAAAAGTGTGGAGTCTTGTTTGATATTGGTGCCAATGCCTTGTGTGATGAGCTTACCGCGATCCATGTGTGATGACACCTAGAATTTGCCCCATTGGTCCGGTTGACTAAGTGATGCAAGCTCTTGAAATGATCTTAGGCAAAAAATTTAAAGAGTGAAACAATTTGACATTATACCTCTTTTGTGGCCTATCTTGTGAGTGTGTGAACTTTGCTTGAACGCCCTTTGAGCCTTATCCTTTTCTTGTAAGAAACTTGAGCAAATGAGACCTCTCTTTATCCATTCATCCATAATCCTCATGAAGTGTGGTTTGTTTGAATAGCCAACTTAGGCCAAAAGCCTAAGTTGGGGTGAGGTGAAAGGAGAAGGTAAATCAAGAGGTGAAAAGAAGTCCCCCTTGATCCATGGTTTTGAGAAAAAGTGGAACCCCTCCATACAAAAAAAGAAAGAGAAAAAGAAAAAGAAGATTGAAAAAGAAGAAGAACGAAAAAGTTTTGAAATAAAGTCGTGAAAGTGCAAGAGAAATGAGGTGTCAGGTATTCCATGAGAAGTGAATAATGGGGTGACTTTTGAGCATGGGTGAAAATGTTGAAGAGAAGGAAAGAAAGTGTTGTTCATACCACATTTCATGAGGATAGCAGTCGCTGAGCCTAAATGACCATACCTTTGCACTCAACCCTGTTACAAGCCTTGAAAAGACCTTTTTGATCTTGAGTGAGCTGAAACAAATGTTGGTTGGAAAATAAGGGCAAAGCTATGGGTGAAGTCATGCATATGTTCAACTTAGTGAGTGTGAGAGTTGTATGTGATTCCGGAGCTCTAAATTGTTGAATAATAGTGTGTGAATATGGAATCATTCTTTGTGTGAGGGAATTTGAGTACCTTTGTTGAGCTTGATCTTGCATTTGAAGCAAGTATTGTGAACTTTAATTTTTTTGGTAATGGTGAGTAACAACTTGAACCATTGACTGCACAATTGATCCTTGCATCAGTAAGTCGAGTCTTTTTGTGTGCATTTTTGATTGAGTCTTGTGTAGCACTATTTGCGACATCCTTTTTAAACTGTTGAACTTGAGTTTTACTTGAGGACAAGCAAAAGTTTAAGTTGAGGGTGTTCTATGTGATTATGGGTTGATTTAGTTTATGGGTATTGCTAATTGTTAGTTTAAATGCTGTTTAGAAGTGAGTTCAATCAATAATTGTGGTTTAATTTAAGAATTGTAGTTGCAAATGCAGTTCTACCCTTGTGTTTTTGGCTTGCTCAAGAGAGAGGTTTTGAAACTAAGCTTCTTGATTGATGGTCAGTGGGTATTGGGTTGACATGGGTTCAGCTCGAGAGAGTCAATCCTAAACCAAGTTCAACACATTCAACTCGGACAGTGAATGGACTAGGTGTGGGTTGGTCTTATTTTACTTGCTTGTTGATGTTTGAGATACATCAACTGGATTCGGGGTAAATTGTTCGAGATAAAATTTACCTCCTCTATAGTCTAGCTTACTCACTAATATCTAGCTATTTTCTAATAGTTGCAATAACCCATTTGTCTATAATAGCCTATAATTGAATCACATCCCAAGAACTCGTCTCATTATTGTTATTTCATATTATTTTCCGTTGTTTGTAGTTGATAATACAAACGAAAACCCTCTTATTTGACATTCGTGTCATCCTCTGATTTGAATTATGTTTTTATTCGATAAATTCTATTCCTATGGCTTATTTGACAATGTTCATACTTTGCTATTTAATCTCAAACATGTACCGCCCCCTGTGGGATTAGACCCCAACTCATTTAGTTGGGTTATATACTGATTAACGACCGTTGACTCTTAGAATTGGATAAAGTGTCTTTGAAACATTATTAATCAAGCATGCACTTTACGATGTTTGAGAATAATCATGAACACTAGTATAAAATCATATATAACATATCGATCATCATAGCATAATAGAACCATCTCTTAAGTAACCCTAAGTCATACTTGTGCAATTCATAGATAAGGTCCCATAATCCCATCTATAGTAAGTACCACTTTTAGGCCACCATAATCATACTTACCATTCTTTGATATCATCGAAACCTTCACCTTTAATAATTCGTATCAAGGAAAGCAACTCATAGCAACAATCCACATTAAGCATACTTCATTTCATAAACCATCATAACAAAAAAGGGACACACCATAACTACTCTCAAAGCCTACTTGTGCAATGCATGAATGAGATCCCATACTACCACTCACACTAAGTATTGCTTCTTGAGAAGCCATAGTTCATAATCATTCATTGTGGGGGTAAGTCTTAACCGACATAGACCATGTGAACAAATCATGGAATCCGGTGTTACCCACACCGAAAATGGTGTCCTACTTGCCTAAGGTAAAACCATTAATTTAGCTTTTAGGTGGATCCACTAGCTAAAGACCTATGAGGGAACATACTTATGGGATAAAGAGATTTCTACTAGATACTCCGCCTCAACTCACATATGAGTTTCCATCTCAATCAATATCCGCTCAGTGCTTAGCATTATTCCCCACGGAGTACTTAACATTTCATTACTTAAGTTCATTATTATGGAAGAATGTATAACCCTCAATCCAATATCATTCATAAGATATCTCCTAGATTCAATAGGTGAGAATAGCCTTTCAACCTAAGAATCCCCATATTGTGAGAAAACCCTTCACAACATGTCATCACCATTCATAAGTGTATAATTGATATTAGCCTTTAAATCAACACAACATCACAATCATAATCATGGAAATTTCATTCATACTTCATTCATCAGTGTGTGTTGGAATAACCTTTCAACAACACCACAATTACATCATAATCATAATCACTTTATTCTCAAAGTGTTCTTAAAACATATACATAAATCTCATAATCATGCATAATTATCATACTTTGCCCTTCAAGGACCATGTATCATTGTTCATCAACACATCTATAATTACTAAATTAGACATGGATGATAACATAATTCAAGTAATCAATTCATTACATTCATAATTCTATAACATTCTACTTGCATCAATCAATACTCACACTTTAAGATCCAATTTGAGAAAATAGGGTAATTCATGGATTCTTGAGGAATTCAACTTAAAATAATTTAAAATCATCAATATATTCATAAACAAACATAATTCAACCTTTAAAAACGAATTTAAAAGGAATCCATGAGATTGAAGTCAAAACCTAACTTTTGGGTTTTCTAGTTTTGAAATTGGGGGCTTTAAAGGGGATCCATGGGTGAAGAATACCGATAGATGAAGATCTAATATGACTTATTGAATATTTCCCATGATTTTGAGGAGAAAAGCTTGATTCTTGAAGCCCTAGCTCTAACTTTCTTCTTCTTCTTCCTTGGAGTTCTAGAGAGAGAAATTTTGGAGAAGAAGAACTCTTTTGGGTTTTAGGATTTTACGACGTGAATGGGTTGGTTAATGACTTAAAAGGGCTTATGTAGGTGTATAAACTAAGGCAAAACGACCTCATTTAATATTTACCTAAATCGGAATTACTTAAAATAACCCCCACTTTAAAGTGGGGTGGCAGGACTCATGACCAGGTTCACGACCTGACAAGGGCACCACGACTCATGGTGGTGCCTGTGGTCCTTTTACAAGTATCCACTCTAACTAGGAAAGCCCCCCATAAGGTGAAGGCAACACCAGGATCCTTCCCACGAGTCGTGGTCTTCACCACGGGTCGTGAAGTGGCTCGTGAAGGGGAGACTTTCTTGGGGAAGCTTTGTGAGCTCACTGCCTCACCACCATGGATGGCACCACGGGTCGTGAAAACCCTCGTGGTCATGGTGGGCAGTATCTTGGCAAATATTGAGCAAGCCTTGGCTCCTTTCCTTGCCCCTTGCCCTTGCCCTTGCCCCTTCCTTGGCACTAGCCCTCTTCCCTTGACGTTAACCCTTACGTTTAGGCTCTAGTTTAACCTACTAACTTTCGAGGTGTTACAGAAGAAGAAGAAGAAAGAGGTTGTTCAAGTGGAGGGGTGTAAGGAAGATGAAGGAGTGGGGTGGGGATGGTGGTACAAAGGGCTTGGGGTGGTAAGGTATGAGGATGATGAAGGAAAGTCAAATTATTGGCTAAAAAAAACCTTTTATAGTAACCAACCAACCCCAAGGAACTCCTTATATTAGCTGGGGATCTGGGTCTAGGAAAATTTTGCAGTGCTTCAATCTTCTGAGTGTCAACTCAAATTCCTTCACCAGACACAATGTGGCCTAAGAACGCCACAGATTCAAGCCAGA
Source organism: Solanum piurae (assembly GCA_029582685.1). Classification (NCBI taxonomy): domain Eukaryota; kingdom Viridiplantae; phylum Streptophyta; class Magnoliopsida; order Solanales; family Solanaceae; genus Solanum; species Solanum piurae. The sequence goes on along the minus strand of JAJOOO010004900.1, from coordinate 25,785 downwards.
ACTCACGCTTCAAAAATTTGACATATAACTCTCGATCTTTGAAAGTTTGGAAGACTATTCTAAGATGACTAGCATGGTTTTCCTCATTCCTCTAATAAACTAATAAGTCATCAATGAATACGATAACAAACATGTCTAGATACGGCTTAAATACTTTGTTCATAAGATCCATGAATGTTGCACGAGCGTTAGTCAAACCAAATGACATAACAAGGAACTCATAATGACTGTAGCAGATCCTGAAAGCTGTCTGTGGTATGTAACTTCTTCTCACTTTCAGCTGATGCTAGCCAGATATGAGGTCTATCATAGAGAAACAAGTGGCACCTTGAATTTGGTTGAAAAGTTCATCAATTCTCGGAAGAGGCTACTTATTATTTATGGTGACCTTGTTCCACTAGAAGTAATTGATACACATCCTAAGGGAACCATCTTTCTTTCTCACGAATAAGACTGGAGCGCCCCAAGGTGAGACACTAGATCGGATGAAACCCTTATCAAGAAGATATGTCAACTACTTTTTAAATCTTTCAACTCAGCGGGAGTCATTCAATATGGAGGAATAGAATGGGTTGAGTATCAGAAATAATATCTACTCCAAAGTCTATTTATCTCTTAGGAGGGACTCCGGGAAGATAGTCTAGAAAGACCTCTGGAAACTGAGTCATAACTGGAAATAATTGAATAGGTGATGTCTCAATACTAGAGTTATTAACGTGGAATAATTTATAGACTCACCCCTTAGAAAATAACTTTCTGGCCTTAAGGTATGAAGTAAAACGACCTTTAGGCACTTCGAAATTACTCCACTCTAAAATTAACTCATTAGGAAACTGAAACTTGACTACTCGGGTTCTACAATCGACTGAGGCATTAAAATCATGAAGCTAGTCCTTGTGATAGATAAATATGGTCCAATCACGATAGACTCTTTCTGCTATAATAGACTCACCCACAAGTGTGGAAACAATAAAGGGCTAAAGAAGTTGTTCAGGGGGAAATACCGAACCTCATGGCTACATAAAGAGTCAAGAAAGACAAACTCGCACCTGGATCAAGTAAGGCATAAATATCAAGAGTAAAGACTTTAAGCATATTAGTGACAACATCTGGTGAGTTTTCCTGATCCAGTGACTAGCTATGGCATACAGACGGTTCGTACCTGTCCTTGTTCGTGATGTAGCTCCTCTCTGGGTATTTCTATCTGTTGGAGCTGATGAAGAAGATTGGGCTCTATTACCCCCATTACCTTACCTATTTTTAGGGCACTCTCTCATAATATGACTCGTATGATCACACTTGAAGTAGGTATTAGAGGCACCATGACATGCTCTTGGGTGGTTACTACCATACTTAGTACATGTAGGGGTCCAAGTTGCCCCTTCTGCCACATTACCTTGAGACTAAGTAGGTTGATCTCTGATATTGTGGAGTTCTGGTTCTTGCGATCATTCATGTTCCTTGGTGCAGGTGAACTAGCTGACAATGGAGCAGGTACAGGTGACCTCTACTAGAAAGATGACTGATTTACATTCCTGGTCTTCTGCTGGTCGACTCATTGATTTGTTATCATAGCCCTCTTACTGTTGAACTCTTCCCTATCTTCCAACCTATCCTCATCGATCTACTATACATGAATCATAAGCCTATCTATGTCTATATTGTAACACCCTAGAATTTTTTTGAGCTAAGACTCAAACCATTCTTCGTTGTTAGTAGGATTTTACCGAGGAATTTAAATTTTCTTAAGTGTTAAGGTCACTAGATGTAGCACCTTGAGTTCCAAAAAGAACTAAAGAGAATTTATTCAAGTCATTCGTAAGTTCTTTTATGTTTTGATCAACTTGAAACGACCATAAATTTCAGTACAAGATGATTTATTTGACCCATAAGGTATCAAATGAAAGGTCTTTGGATTATCTTTCCAACTCCACCAAGTTTGCTAAGTTTTGAGTTCGGATGAGTGAGATATTCCCGTTTGAAGTCACCCTGTCAAGTTAAGGAAAGTTACCCAAAATTATGAGGGGTATTTTTGTATTTTCTTTATCCATTCAGCTTAAATCATTTTTAGTAATAATTTAGGGGTCTAAACTGATTAAAATCAGTTTTATTCATCCCCAATATGCTTAGGGTTTTAGAAGAGAGTTCAAGAGGATAAAAGAGGAAAGGTTCAAGGCGTTCATCGAGATTATTGAGTTCTGTTGCGGATTTTTGCTAAGGGTTTGATCCCTAATAGGTATGTAAGTTTTCATAGTGTTGGGTTCATTCACCCACATGCCAATCATGAGTTCTTGATGAGTTTCTTGAAGTTTGAGTTTCGTTCTTTGATTAATGAGGTTTGATAAATTCTTGAGATGAATGTTAGGAGTTTGAGGGTTTGTTTCAAGTGACTATTCATATAATTAAGTTGGGTAAATGAATCTAAGGTAGTTGGGAAGAAACCATTTGATTCTAGTCGAATTAGGGTCAGAAAATGAGCAAAGAAATTCTTCGGGGTTTTCTGGGCATGGGCTGGTGCGCCGTCCCACCATTGGGCCAGCAAAGGTTGTCTGTAGTGCAAGGGTTGACACCCTGCGCCACTCAGTGCGCCAGGGTCACCTGCCTCCACCCTTTCTCTGTCATTTGGACTGTTTGAGTTCCTTTACTCCCGCTTGATTCTTACTACTCTAAACTACTTATAAACATTGATAAATCATTCCTAACATGAATGATAACCTAGAATTTATAATTCAAATTAGAGGTAGAGTTAAGAGACGAGTCTTGAGAATTCTTTCGAGTATTTTGAGAAAGTCCCTTTGAGTCTTTTTAAGGAGTCTTCTACAATTACTAATAACTTGTTTCAAGAATCGAGTAATTGAGTATGAGAATTAGCAGAATGTATTCATGAGTCTAAATTATCATTGAAAGCCTTGGACCGAGTCATTCATGCCCATAGATTCCGCATGAACTCCATAATTTGAGTACCTTTGAGAGGAGTAGTATCTTCAAGTTCTAAGTTCTTGATCATTGAGTTTTAATACTTTTGAGATTATATTCCTACTTATGGGACTACTACATGTTACTCATGAATTCGTTGAGTTGAGTTGTTCATGCCCATAATTCTGCATGAACCCTATGAGTTGAGCACTCCTGAGATGAGTAGTATCATTAAGTCCTTGAATTGAGTTGTTCATACCTATTATTCCACATGAACACTATGAGTTGAACATTCTCAAGATGAGTAGTATCGTTGAGTCTTTGAGTTTTGGAGTTGTTGAGTTTCGAGTATTGAGTCTACATATGGTTATTGAAACCCTTGAATTGAGTCATTCACGACCATAATTTGGCATGAACTCTATTTTGAGAAGTCTTTTACAATTATTCATAATTTGTTTTAATACTTGAGTATTTGAGTTTGAGGAAGAGTAGAGTTGAGTTCATTTTCTTTAAAATGATATATGAGAACTAAGTATTCCCAAGAGTAAATGTTTTTACATTTAAGATGAGAGGAAACATCAATTTCCAAAGGAGTTCATGAGCAGTATTGACTACTATCTATTTTAAGAGAAATCTTTTTGAGTAATAATCTCATAGTTGAGGAAAAGGAAATGTTTTCTTTAAAACATATGAGCTCAGTTATATTTTTGGGAGTAGTATTGAGCACCGATATTAGGGAGAGTTCTAACAACTCACAACCCCTATAAACCATGTAGCCAACATGGATACAAAGGGTCATATATTTTAGATGATTCCTTATTGCTTTTTAGCATAGACTAGTGGATCCACTTAGTGAGTAGGTTCTATACCCTGTCAAAGTATAGGACAGTTTTGGCAGTGTGGGCTAGACGATGTATCATCACATAGCTCATAGTGATGGTTGTCGGTTAGAGAAACTCCCACATAGTTATATTTTGTATTTTTATATACAAACTAATTTCTTATTGTATTCTTCAATACATTGAGTTGCTAACTACTGTTTTAAAAGCTTTCCATATATTGCATCTTTTATTGTTGCTTTATCTTGAGTTGAGTATCCAGAGTTGAGCCCTATTTCTCTGATTTGAGTTGAACTATGTTTCACAGAGTTGAGTATCTTATTGTTGAGTTGAGCCCTATTTCTCCGAGTTGAGTTGCACTATGTTTCACAGAGTTGAGTATCTTATTGTTGAGTTGGGCCCTATTTCTATGAGTTGAGTTGAACTATTTTTCACAGAGTTGAGTATCTTATTGTTGAGTTTAGCCTTATTTCTCTGAGTTGAGTTGAACTATGTTTCATAGAGTTTAGTATCTTATTGTTGAGTTGAGCCCTATTTCTCAGAGTTTAGATGAACTATGTTTCATATACTTCAGTATCTTATTGTTGAGTTGAGCCCAATTCTCTCTGAGTTGAGTTGAACTATGTTCTATGAGTTGAGTCAGGTTGAGTAAGTTGAGAAGAGGTAAGTATGTTTCTTTTTCAATAGTTCAAGCTTATGTTTATGCTCTGAAATTCCCCTTACATGCTCGTATATTCCATTTACTGACACCATTTGGCCTGCATCTTTTATGATGCAGATACAGGGTCATCAACAAAAGCTTCATTGATACCACTTCCAGTTTGAGTTTACTTTGGTGAGCCTCCTTACTTCCGAAGGATTTCAATGACTTTCTTGTTTTCTGAGTATGTCGTGGGTCTTGTCCCAACTTGCATCTTTGTCATTTAGAGGCTTCATAGATAGACAATAGATTTTGAGAAGTTTGTTTCCTTTATTTTGTTAAATGTTTTAAAGACTTGAGTTGCCTATTTCTGGCTAGTTGAATATCCTATTATATTCAGAGTTAATCCTTTGATTTAAAGCTTTGTATTTGAGTTCAATGAATTTTATTCAGTTTTGATCTTTAGTATGCTTAAGTTAGTCTTTCACTTGTAGTCAGCCAGGATGAGGGTTCGCTTGAGGATCAAGAATGGTTCTCGAGTATTGGCTACGTCCAGGCTATAGACTCGGGTTGTGACAAACTTTTTATTAGAGAACAGAGTTCAAGTGTACTAGGGTGTCTATGAAGCCGTGTAGGTAGGATCTTGTTTATGGTTGTGAGGACCACACTTCTATAAATGAGGGACTACAGAGATTTAAGAAAACTTTCCCTTCTTTCATACTCTAAATCATGCAGTAGAACTATGCCAAAAGGAATTTATTCTAACTCGTGCGTCCTCAAATCCATTCGACTACCCCTCATACTAAAGGTGGTTGAAAAGTAAAGCCTAAGATCCTTATGGATGAGTTATTCTTAGCAAGATTCTTGAGGAAGTCATGAGACTCTAGAGGGGCTTGAGAGAAGCCCGTGAGTGAGTTAAGTGTTGAGTTTCAGAGGAATGCACTCATGTTCATATGAATCGTGCGTTCAAGCTTAAAGCGAGATGCACTTTATTCTCTAAACGTTGTTCCAATTGAGATCCTTATGAGGAAGTTTATTTTATAGTTTTGGTATTATTCTCACCCGAGAGATAGTATGAGTTACGAGATTATGAGCAGTAGTAGTGAAAGTCCCCAAAGTTGGAGGAAAGTAAGCAGAGGTATAGAGATCTATGAAAGGGGTATAGTGATGGGGCAGATTATGCTATTGCAATCATGAACCCAGTCAGTTATAAGTGAAGAGATCCTTTATGAGTAGAAAAAGGAATAATAATATTGTAGAGAGTTCTTGATAGAAGGAAGAGGAAGAGTTACTAGTTAGGATGAGTTAAAGTATATTTTTACTAGAAAGGAGTTTATGATGAGGTGTCATCGTGTTGGTAACGACCAAGTGTAGGTGTTGGATAGAAGAGCAAGAGTATTCATGAGGTGATAGCTCTAAACTAGGCTTATGATTATTAAAGGAGAGCCCATTATATTCAGAGGATTACCGAACTAATTAGGCAATGATGTATAACAAATAGATAAATATTACTGAAGTTGTGAAATGGAATGTGACGATAAATCGTAAGTATGTAGATGAAGAGATAACGATTGACTACTTGTCATGATGTTTTAGTTGGAGAGTGTTTATTCACGTTTATCTGGTAGTTGTAAGTTAGTATAGTAAGCGAGCAATCATATTGATATTCGGGTTTAGTAATAAACATTAAACTTGAATTTGAGAAAAGAGTCATGATAAAAAGAGTGGCAACATGAGGGTGATGATGTTAGTCTTGAGATTTGATATGGTAGACTTAACAGAGAGCAGGTGAGGAATTGAGATGTTAGCTGCAATAAATATGAGCGGTACAAGTGAGAGACCCTAACCTTTAGATAAGGGCAATGAATAGTGGCTAAGTCGCAAGAGTAACAAGAGCACTAAGATGTGTACCGAGATGGTATGTTACCCGATGAGGTCCTAATTAAGTTAATAATTTTCCCTGTGTGGCTAGATAGCCTAATTGAGTTTTCAATGTGAAATAGGCTGATGAAAACAAGTTTTTCACTTAAGAGTTAGATATAGTGGCCTTATAAACCAATGAGAAGTGGTTAAGGGAAACATCTTAGAAAGAGGCCTTAATACCTGCTTATGGAGAGTTCGGTAGTCACGAGATAAACTTTTTCCGAGTGTTAGAGTAAAAAAGGGGGGGGGGTATAGACCAATTTACTGATGATGGAATAGGTCCATAGCTTTTAGGTGTCAGCTTTAGATCTAAGGGGGAGATGATAAGATGAGAAATCAAGTCAAATGTTTGAGAATAAGACAATAATGAGTTCCAAAGAGTATGGGAGGTATCTTTTCAATGGTCATTTTAGCAGTGGACTGATGTTAGAAGAAAAAGGTTAATGTTCTTATCGTGATAATGATGATGTGAAAATTCCATCTAAGGTTGTAAATGAAGAGGAAGAGGAAGATGAGGTTTTACTATGAGAAATAGGTAAATGAGAGCCATCAGTTGGTTTCGAATAGTAATGCGGGAAATATCAAGTTAGTATGGTAGAGATGATAAGAGTAATGCCGTTCCATACCCTGTCCAGCCGTCATTCGAGGACGAATGATCCCAAGGGGAAGATCTTGTAACAACCTGATATTTTTTTACCTAAGACTTGACCCATCCTTCATGGTGAGTAGGATTTTACCAAGGAATTTAAATTTTCTTAAGTGTTAAGGTCACTAGATGTAGTACCGTGAGTTCCAAAAAGAACTAAAGAGAATTCATTCAAGTCATTCGTAAGTTCTTTTAAGTTTTGGGTGAACTTCAAATGACTATAACTTTCAGTACAAGATGAGTTAGGTGTCCCATAATATATCCAATGAAAGATCTTTGGATTATCTTTCTAACACAATAGAGTTTGCTAAGTTTCGATTTCAGATGAGTGAGATATGCCCGTTTGAAGTCAGCTTGTCAAGTTAAGGAAAGTTACCTGAAATTATGAGAGGTATTTTGGTCTTTTCCTAACCCTTTCAACTTAAATCGTTTTCGTAATAATTAAGGGATTAGAATCAGTTTCATTATCCCCAATAAGCTTAGGTTTTAGAAGAGAGTTCCAGAACAGAAAAGAGGAGAAAAAAGGAAACGTTCAAGGTGTTCGTCGAGATTCTTGAGTTTTGTTGTAGATTTTCAGCAAGGGTTTTACCCCTAACAGGTATGTAAGTTTTCATAGTGTTGGGTTCGTTCACCCACACGCCAATTATTAGTTCTTTTACTAATTTCATCCATAAATTTGGGTATAATGAGTTCTTGATGAGTTTCATGAAGTTTGAGTTTTGTTCTTTCATTAATGAGGTTCGATAAATTCTTGAAATGAATGTCAGGAGTTTGAGGGTTGTTTTCAAGTGGATTTTCATATAATTAAGTTGGGTAAACAAATCTAAGGGATTTGGGGAAAAACCATTCGATTCTAGACGAATTAGGATCAGAAAATGAGCAAAGAAATACGTTGAGGTTTTCTGGGAAAGAGTTGGCGCGCTAACCCACCATTGCGCCAATAGATGTTGTCTGTAGTTCAAGGTCTGGTGCCCTACCCCACTCAGTCCACCAGGGTCGCCTGCCTCCACCCCATAAATTCTGCATGAACTCCATAATTTGAGTATCTTTGAGAGGAGTCGTATCTTTAAGTTCTAAGTTCTTGAGCATTGAGTTTGAATGCGTTTGAGATTATATTCCTACTTATGAGACTACTACATGTTACCGATGAAGTCCATGAGTTGAGTTGTTCATGGCCATAATTATGCATGAACCCTATGAGTTGAGCACTCTTAGGTTGAGTAGAATCATTTAGTCCTTGAGTTGAGTTGTTCATGCGCATAATTCCACATGAACCCTATGAGTTGAACATTCTCGAGATGAGTAGTATCCTTGTGTCCTTGAGTTCTAGAGTTGTTGAGTTCCAAGTATTGAGTCTACATATGGTTATTGAAACCCTTTAATTGAGTCGTTCACACCCATAATTAGGCATGACCTCTATTTTGAGAAGTCTTTTACAATTATTAATAAAAAAATTTAAGACTTGGCATTTGAGTTTGAGAAAGAGTAGAGTTGAGTTCATTTTCTTTAAAATGATATATGGGAAGTAAGTATTCCCAAGAGTAAATGTTTTTACATTTAAGATGAGAGAAAACACCAATTTTCAAAGGAGTTCATTAACAGTTTTGAGTACTATCTCTCTTAAGAGAAATATTTTTGAGAAATAATCTCAAGGTTGAGGAAGAGGAAATGTTTTCTTTAAAACATATGAGCGCAATTATATTTTTGGGAGCAGTATTGAGCACCGATATGGGGAGAGTTCTAATAACTCACAGCCCCCATAAACCATGTAGTCAACGTGGGTAGAAAGGGTCATACTTTTTAGATGATTCCCTATTGATTTTTAGCATAGACCATTGGATCCATATAGTGAGTAGGTTCTATACCCTGTCAAAGTATAGGACAATTCTGGCAGCGTGGGCTAGACGTTGTATCATCACATAGCTCATAGTGATGGTTGTCGGTTAGAGAATCTCCCAGAGAGTTATATTTTGTATTTTTATATACAAACTGAGTTATTATTGTATTCTTTACTACATTGAGTTTCTATCTACTTTTTTAAAGCTTTTTATATATTGCATCTTTTATTGTTGCTTTATCTTGAGTTGAGTATCCAAAGTTGAGTATCTTATTGTTGAGTTGAGACCTATTTATCTAAGTTGAGTTGAACTATGTTTCAAAGAGTTGAGTATCTTATTGTTGAGTTGAGCCCTATTTCTCTGAGCTGAGTTGAACTATGTTTCACGAAGTTGAATATCTCGTTGTTGAGTTGAGCCCTATTTTTCTGAGTTTAGTTGAACTATGTTTCACAGAGTTGAGTATCTTATTGTTGAGTTGAGCCCTATTTCTCTGAGTTGAATTGAACTATGTTTCACATAGTTGAGAATCTTATTATTCAGTTGAGCCCTATTTCTCTGAGTTTAGTTGAACTATGTTTCACAGAGTTGAGTATCTTAATTATTGTAAAGTTGAACTATGTCTCACATAGTTGAGTATCTTATTGTTGATTTGAGCCCTATTCTCTCTGAGTTGAGTTGATGTTCTTTGTGTTGAGTCTAGTTGAGTTGAATGAGTTGACAAGCGGTAAGTATATTTCTTTCCATTAGTTCAAGCTTATGTTTATTCTTTAGAATTCCCCTTACATGCTCTTACATTCGAGGTAATGACGCCATTTGTCCTGCATCTTTTATGACGTAGAAACATGTATTCAAGGTCATCCATAGAAGCTTTGGTTATACCACTTGCAGTTCGAGTTAGCTTTGGTGAGCCTCCTTTCTTTCAGAGGATTCCATTTACTTTTTAGTTTTGTCAAGATGTAGTGGTTCTTGTCCCGACTTCCATCTTTGTCATTTAGCGGCTTTATATATGGACAATAGAGTTTAAAAAGTCTGTTTCATTTATTTTGGTAAATGTTTTAAAGACTTGATTTGCCTATTTCTGGCTAGTGGAATATCTTATTATATTCAGAGTTAATCCTTTGAGTTAAAGCTTTGTATTTGAGTTCAATGAATTTTCTTTAGTTTTGAGTTTTTGTATGCTTGAGTTAGTGTTCCGCTTGTAGTCAGCCAGGATTAGGGTTCGCTTGGGAACCAACAAATGATCTCGGGTGTCGGCCATGTCTAGGGTGCAGACTCGGGTCGTGACATATATACCCCATCAACATAGTTTCTTTCCCTTCCTAATAAGATAAACGGGATAGCCCAGACACAAACAAAATTATTCTGCTCCTCATATCATCCACCATTTTCGTAGCATAGTGGGACAATTGAGTGAACTTGACGTTGTACTCTTACACACTCATAGACTCTCTTACCTTTGCTTCCCTTAACTCTAGGGGAAAGAAACGCCCTAAAGAAAGCATTCTCAGTCGCTGCCCAACCTAAGGGTTGTGCACCTTTTCCTCAAGTCTTTTTCCACTAGTCGTACGATATCCTTGCAACACCTTTGAGATGGTATGTAGCCAACTCCACGCACTCACTAGCAACAACATGTATCACCCTAAACACATTCTAAAGCTCATCCACAAATTTTTTTGGATCCTCATTGAACTTTGACCTAGTGAACTCCGGGGGATTCATTCTCAAGAATTCACGAATTCTAGATGTATCAGCTACATTGTGACGACCTGCTCCTTGTTGACTAGCCTGATTTGCCACAACCTATGTTAGCATATCGATATCATATATGAACTTAACAGTGGTGATATCTCTCTAAGGGGGTTGCACTTCTAGTGCATTGGGAGCCTCTTGACCTTGAGGATTAGCATTCCTCTTAGAAGGACGTCCTCGAACAACTCCTCATAAAGGCATGATCTGAAAATACACGCATAAGCATGGATTAGAAGAAACTATATTGGATTGAACTCTATCGCACAAACAGGAGTAAGAAGAAAGCAAAATGTTTCTAAATGTTGTTGCCTTCCAATTAAAGATGTGGCGCGGTTCACACGGATAAGGACTCTTTTAGAAACGACCTCATAGACACCTAGGACTCTTGGACTGTGTGCTCTGATACCAAGTTTTTAAAGCCCCGAGCCTACACCCTGGAAGTTGCCAGTATTCGAGAATCATTTCTGATCCCCAAGCAAACCCTTGGTCCTACTGACTACTTAGCGGAAGACTTACTCAAACAATAATAGGCTTAGAATTGAAATCAATCTCAAAGTAAAACTCACTAAGGATGTCTGAAAGTACTAATTGTTATAAATAAGACAGTTTGCAAAACATCTCAAAATAAAAGGGAAATACTGAGAGACTCCTCAACTCTAACTATCTACGAAACCTCTAATACTAGGATAGATGTCAGGACAAGACCCACGACAACTCAACAATGACAATCAAATATATGTGAAATCCTCTAGAAATTAATGAGGCTCACCAAATCTATGAACTTTTTTCTAGAGAAGTTTTTATTGGTTTTATGGTGAATTTGATTGGTAAGCTTCTTCTTCCCCTACTCTGTGTATGTATGTATACTCCATATACATATTTTTCATAGAGACTTTATACAGTACTAAGTATTAACATTATTAGAATATGATTACCTTCACGCTAATTACATCGACATGCTTGATGAAGAAAAAAAGATGTCTCTTCATAAATACCTTCATTCCTTTTCAATTCTCATAGTAAACCTATTTTATTATTCGCATGTTGTCAAAACAAAGCGGCATACACCCATTTGAAACCTAGTTAAAGATTTTGTTCGAGTTATTTGGTCCATTGTCCAGGTTCCGTCAGATATTTTGCTGACGATTTGTTAGGAGTAGGGGTGTCAAATGGATGGGTTGAGTTGAAATTGGATATTTAAAAATAGGTTGGGATAGAAATTGGGTTGGGTCATAACCCGTCCAGGTTTACTTTGGGCTTAAATGGGTTGAGTTTAAATGGACTTAAAAATAGGTTAGGTCTTGACCCACCCAATTTGACACGTTTAATCTCAATAAATTTAATATATTGTTATTTAAGTTTTATAACCACAATTTGAATTTCAATTCAATTTTTTTAAAAAAAATAAGTTACAAATGGATAGATAAATCCTAAAAGATATAACATAGATAGTAATTCATACCTTTATTATAGGAACATACATTACATCAATGCAAATAAACAGTTAAAATGGTTTAAAATTGGAGATTAAATTGGTCTCAACCTAATATTCTCTTAAAATGTAAAGGCCTGAATGAGTTGAGATTGAACCCAATTCATGTATTTATTAGATAAGATGTTATTGGTTGTATGATGGATTTGATTGGTCAGCTTCTTCTTCCCCTGCTCTGTGTATATATGTATACTCCCTATACATTTTTGTCTTTAAAAAATGAACTAATATCTAGATGAATCAGTTCATTTATATCTTCTTCCAAAATTCAATGTAATGACTTTGAAATTATCTATACTTCTCAATTTTGTCATTTTTATTCTTTAGAGATGTGGTGAATGTTTAAAAGTTTTAAGTGGTTAACTAATGATATAAATTTTTTAAATTTTGGACTTCATGTGTGTACCTCAACTAAGTTTTTCCATTGATTTATTAAACCAAAAGTATGATGTTTTCTAATCTTTCTAACACAGTTTCCTTCCTTTTTGTTTTGATCTACTTAAACTTTTTATGAACACTTGAGATGATGAGTGCAAATGAAATATAATTATATTGGTAGTGAAACCTTCTTTTCTTAATTCCGATGACTTTTCCGGGTAAAACAATATATCAACTAGGCCTTGTTTAGGAATAGTAAAGACGATATTTTATGGTAACATAATCTAACTTTAAACCACTACAAATATCCGTAAAAGATTTTCTACATTTATTTGAAAGTTACAGGCTTTGTTATCTCTATACATATAGATTTGGTTATAGATGGATAGAAGGGGGAGCATATTTCATTAAGGAACAATATAATTGAATATTTTAAAGGTAATATAATTTAACATGTTCGAATAAGACATCAGAATCTAAGAAATTAAAAAATAATACTTTAATATTTCATGCATTACACATGTATATATACTAGTATTAGTTAAAAAAAGGAAGTAACATATTGCCTTATTTTACCAAGATGTGTATTCTCCATATAGGTAGTGACTTAAAATTATGTACTTGGCCTCTCACTTGGGGTGATAGCTCCACTCGATTGTATGTAAGGATTGACCTCCATAGGACAACTTCACTTGATCATAGCTACACTTTAGCTTCATGTAATGATTCCACTCAATCGTAGTTTTCCGGCAATTAAAGGAAACAAACAAAACAACATCAGTAGGAAAAAATGGAAATGGGCAATCTTTATGTAACACCTCGGAAGTGCATAGCTCAGTTGGAAGTAGAAATGTAGAAAAATTTGGTGCAAAAATTGTTGGTGTAGTGGTTCTTAAGTTGGGTTTACAGGCCATACATAGTTTCATGGTTTGTGGAAACCTGTGGTTGATGCCTTAAATTTTTTGAAAAATGTCAAGTCTCAGATCTAGTATACGAGTCACCCTTACAACCAGTGGTTAGGAACACAAGTTGTAATAAGGTCTCGTAGATGTATTCTTAAGGACTAAGTGATTTTTGTGCCTTGAGTTCCATGACTAGACTTTAAAAGTTGTACTTAGTTCTACGACTCATAGATGGTGTGTCGTAGTTGTCCCTCAAAGATTTGATGATTTCATTAATGGGTTATATGGCCGGCCAATATGTGTCATAAAAGGAAACATGATTTGTACTTAGTGTTCGTGGTTCAAAGCCTGATGACCCAGGAGTATTCTCCAGACCCATTCTACGAGGAGGTTGTATGGGTCGTATAAGGAATGACGGGTCGTGAAAGGGTGTCATGGATTATAGTCAGAGGCTTTGACTTTCAGTCAGCTCATTGACAGACGGACAATACGGTCCGTAAAAGCACGTACTGACCGTAGAAGGTGTTCATAGAAATGTACGGTAGTTATTTTCTTAAGGTTATTTGGGTCTTTCCCTACTCTTTTAATTCCTATACGATATCGTTTTAAGTCTAGTTTGAAGAGTATAACTGATTTCCCTAAGACCCTATCCACCCCATTCACCCTCATTCTCTCAAACTCCAAATTCTCGCTCAAATCTTCTCTCCCAAGGAAGAATAAGGATTACAAAGCTCCAAGGGTTTGAAGTCTCCTCTTCCAAATTTGAATTATGGTTTCATCAAAGTTTGTGGGAACTTCATCAATGGGTTCTTCTTCACCCATTGAGTCCGAAAGAAACCTAAAAGTTTCAATTATGATTCTCACCTCATTCTAGTGTGTCATGATTTTCTTATGGGTTCAATTGTTTTTATGTTTATTCATCATCATTGATATTATTATGCATGATTTGATCATAATTAAATACTTTTAATGATATTTTTATGAAACCATGCTACACAAGTATTTTATGTTTATGAATCATGCTATGATGATAGACATGCATTACGTTATGAAGCATTTTATGAATGAAGTATGCTTTCAAATAAAGTATCAACATGTTATATGAAATTATGGTTCTTCCAATTGAAGTACTCCTCGTTACAATGATTAAGTATATTAAAGAGTATGTTATGAATCATGATTTTAAAGGAGATATGCTTATGACAATGAGATTTTATGAATGATTTGATATTACTAGATTCTTACTGTTTCAAGGATTATGAATATGATTATTATCATGCTTTTTTTGGTTGAGAGTTTACTTAGCACCGAGTTGGACTAGTGGTGATTATCCAGGTCCCAGAATTACGTGCCCCCATAGGACTTAGTCTTAATTGACTCTAGCTAGTGGATCCACCTAAGCTCACAATTAAGGTCATTACCTTGTCAAGTAGGACACTCTCTTTTAAGTGTGGGATTAGTACACTGAACTCTATTGTAACACCCCAGAACTACTAGTACATGTGCTACTAAGTTGACGTCAACAAATGGAAATGAGCATATAAATCAATAATTTTACTAAGAAATGTATATGGAAGTATTTGAAGTTCAAAAACCATGTTTTAGGACAAGGAAAGCCTTAACACAAAAAGTTCAAGTTAGAGGTTTATTAAAACAAAGTTTTCCAAAACTGTTCCATAAAGCCTATCTTTGACCAAGCATATCTCCCTATCTACAAAGAGTTAGAGAACCAACAATATATAAATTGAAGGTTTATGAGTCTAGTTTCCAATGAATTAAACTATTTGTCGATACGAAATTGTACTACAGAGATATTCATATTGTGGTGAGACTACACATGAAACCTATAGGGTGGGCCCCTTAAGTCTATGAAGAATATTTCATCTTCGTTTTGAGTCATTTGTTTTGCCCAATTCAGAATATTAAACACTTCTAAACTCTCTATAAGAGTTCCCCTTCAACCAAATATAAAAAACTACAAGATTTCAAGGAGATTCATTGCTAGAAAGCTCATAGAAGTTGTGTTACTTGTTCCCTCCTCTTTGCTTGTGTGTTGAAGGATTCTTCAATGAGGAGGAATCTTTTGTATTTGGTGTCTTGCTACTATTTTGAGGTAGTATTATCACTCTTCATATTTGTTTGAGTGAGTCAAAGTAATAGTTAAGATATGTAAGCAAGGATATACAATTGGACGGTCGGAAAATCGTATTTGGATTGATATATGAAGTTGGGATTTTAAAGGTGTTTTCTTGATGTTGTTGAGGCTGGAATGTTTGGGAATGATCTGTTCGATTTTTTTTTGTTAATATTCAACTGTAAGAGAAGCATAAGTGTAGTAGAGTGTTGAGTTTTTAGTTTGGAACCAAATTTTTTGCTCGATGAATTTTTTACTATTTCATGCCTCGAATCTACACCCTGGATGTGGCTGACACTCAAAAACCATTGACGATCCCCAAGAGAACCGTTATCCTGGCTGACTACTTAGAAGAACACTAACTCAAGCATTTATAAGCTTAAAATTGAAGAACATTTAAAGCAATGAGCTGAATCTTAAATTTGTTTGAAAATACCAAGTAAAAATAATCAAGTTTTAACAAAACATCTTAAACAAAAACAAAAAGACTTACTAACTCTCTATTTCTATGAGGCCTCTACTATCAAAAGATAGGTGTTGGGATAAGACCCGCGATTAACTTAACCAATACTACTAAAGCAATTAGCGACTAGAGTCCTCCAAAAACTAAGAAGGCCTCACCAAAAGCTGATGAGTGGATAATGTGATCTCAACGAAGCACATGTTGATGATCCTGAATATCTGTATCAATATCATGAAACGATGCACCATCCAATGACGTTAGTATATGGAATACACGGTATGTAATAAAGCAGAATAAAATAAATAACTAAACGAAAGGACTGAAAGTAACTCCACCAAAGTAAAGAATGAAGTAAAATCATTTAAAAATTTACAATACATGATGCAATGATTTCGAGATGAGAAACCCTCGATGAGCCTTCTATAGTAACCTACATAACCCAAGAAACTCCTTATATCAGTTAGAGATATGGGTCTGGGCCAACTCTGCACTACCTCAATTTTTTATGTATTGACTCGAATACCTTCGCCAGACACAATGTGGCCTAAGAACACAATGGATTCAAGCAAAAATTCACACATCAAAAATTTGGCAAATAACTCCTGATCCTTGAGATTTTGGACGACTATTCGTAAATGATCGACATGATTGTTATGACCCTTCAAGTACTTCTTATATTGATGTATTTTGTTAGTCATTTAAAGCATTCCTATAGCGATCTAAGTCATTAATGACTTTCTCAGACTAAAAGTTTGGTCACATGGCCGTTTATTTGGTTTTATGAGAATTTTTATGTTTTCGAGCTTTTGAACCTTGAAGGGGTTGATTTTGATCAAAATTTTAGGAAGAAAACCTCAGAATCCCACTCTTATGGTTCCATCAGCTCTGGAAGGGTCTTTTAAAGCAAGTAGCATGGCCGACATGAATCTTGAGGCTTTCAATGTGATTTGGTGCAAGAAGGTGTTTTAACTTTCAAGATTTGGCCTAAGTTTGGCCCTGGTCAACAATATTGGTAAACATGCCCGAACGAGAATTCTGTCAGAGTGGTTAGCTCGGGAATGTCGAGTTTGGTCCAGAATTACCCTTCATGTAAATCCAGGGCTAGTTAAGCCTCCTTGTTGATTTTGACTTAAAATGGAGGTTAGGTGTGAGACCCACTTTTTTCTAAGATAATCTTGTATGGAAGTTTGACTGCTCCATTGAGTGTGTTATATCAAATTTGTAAGGGCAGCATATCCCATTTACATGCACGGGGTTCAGAATGAACTTTGAAAAACCCATTGGAGATATTGTTGTTGCCAAGAACCAGTTGACGTGCATGAAATGGTGCAGGCCATTGTTGGCCTTCATGTTCATGGGTCATGGGTCATGTTCCCATATCCCAAGTAGATGAGTGGCAGCGATCGTGAAAACCAGTTACAATTGTAGGGTTCATATTTTTGGGTCCCGTAGTTTCTTCTTGGCCACAATCGCGGGGCCTTTACTACATTTGGAAGGTCCACATTCACGGGGACCTAACATGTTTGCGCATAGAATTCTTGGTCTATCTTTAATAATAAAGACAGACCCAATCAATATTCATTTCATAATTTCCTTTGGAGATTTCTCCTCAAATATAACTATGATTGAGGTAATTCAAAGTCCTGTGGGTTCGTGGAGTTTTTGGCTACATGGGAGAGTGATGAGAAGTTGTTAAGTTTTCTTCGTTTGAGGTAAGAACACGTATTAGTGGGCTACCACTATTTCTTTATTATGTTTTAATGGAAAATTACTTACATGTTGATTGTTTCCTTTGATATGAGCCCCGAATTGTGTTCCATTTTGGAACACAAGCCTGGGGTACTAATTTGACCTTTAGATGGGGTCGTTTCCATAAATTCCTAAGTGGGTTTCATGATTCTCATTTTTACTTCAGAATTGGACCATCTCCATTTTATGTGTTTTGGTGTTTAAATGACTGTATTAACAATGTGATTCTATTTTTGATAGCGTGACAAAATTGTTTGGCCATTCAGAAAAGAAAAACTTCAGAGAGGTAATTTGGAGTGCGCACGGTCAGCCTAAAGGTAGGATATGACTTTACTTCCCCTAGATTGAGCTTGAATGTATGAATTTGTGTTGATTAGCATGAATTGGGGAAGGTACCTAAATGTTCCTATTACATTTCTTAGAAGCCATCTTTTAGGCTTGATTTGATATTATTTCCGATGTAGTACAATGCTAGTTGAGGTTTTGTAATTGTCTTCATCTTGTGATTGACTTGTGTGCTGTTGTGGTATAATTGACAAAATTTTACCTTATCTAGGCTTAGACCTTAGACTTATGACATTTATATTAGGCATTGATCCTTGTAGACATGTGTAGAAAACTTGAGTCTGACATAATGAGCCTTAGTTTAGGCATTACCCCAATTATGGCGACTTTCTACCCTCTCCCCCTCTTTTTATGGCTCCATTGTGATATTCAAGGTTTTGCGCTTCACTAATGTATTTGGGATTGGAGTTGGCTTGGTCTTGGAGCACTGTAATGCTTACTTAGGAGTGGACATCGTTCCATGATAGTATTGTGGATTGATAATTTGAGATACTTTTTGCAAAGAATATTTGGAATAATTCTAATGTGTGAATGCACTTTTCCTAAAAAGATATGAAATATGATTTATATTTCACAATTTCTAAAATATGTCAATATCACTCAACTTGACTAATTTGTATGAAAAATAACAATCAAAACTGCTCTAAAGGATGCATATCTCAACACACATTGGATCTCATATATGAGCTACTACATTCTATGACACTTGATCGATTTTTAAATAATGTTACAAAATAATCATTAGTACAAAAGATAATCAACAACATTAGTAACTAGTTGTTTTTTATGATATTTCCAATTAGTTGACCAAGAAGATGAAGAGCATTGTCAATTCTCATCCTGCTTGATGGCGTTATAAAAGATGGAATTATTTTTATAAAATTCAAACATCAGAGTAAAATTTGAAATGAAAAATATTTTTAACACTCAAAAGTGAGTTGAAACATATGTTATAAGGTTTTCTTAAAATTATAAGGAAACTATTAAAAGAATTGAATAATTTTTATACTCAAATGAATAATAAATTTACTTATTCATGTATTGTAGGGACTAAAATTAAAATTTATTAATAAATATGGAATGAAATTTTTGAAAATAACTATTGGGCAGGTCGATCCATAATGGTGCTTAGTTAGCCCGTTAGCCCATTAGGTTGTCCTCCTACTTAACCCTAATCCTTATAAATGAATACACCATTAAGGATATGAAATAAGAGGGAATTTTCCACATTATTTGACCGCTAGGGTTTACACAACAAAAACAGTCTTTGCATCACCTAAAGGATATATAGTTTGCTTAAACATAGGGATTTTGTGAAGATTTCCGACGATCGGTGTTAAAAGTCATGGTTGTTGTAAATCTACTACCTCTATGCAGAAACATGTAAGTCTCCTAACATGTATTTACCAATTGAAATACTACATGAATATAAAAATTCCTTGAAACAAAACATGTACTGTGTTTCCAACCAATGCCAACAAAAGAATCCATTCTATAAACATGTGGCTTCACATTCTCAACAGTTATGTTTCTAGTAAAATATTCTTTCCTTTATTTTGTTATTTCAATGATAATCTTTATGTGTTTTCTCTAATTTTTTGGAGTTTTCTACCCTTTTATTTTTGGCAATTTTTACTATTTAGAAAGTCTTTGGATGATTAAAAAAATTGGGTGTTTCTATTATATTCTTCCAATCTTAATTTCGTAAAACTCTATTATTAGAAACATAAAAATATTTCATTTATTAAATCTTTTAGTGGTCCAAGAAGAATGTTTTTTTACGAATCAAAAGGCATTAGAAGACAATTCTTTTTGTTTTTTTTGTTTACCTTATACTTTCTTGAATCTTCACATATGAATTATTGTTAAGATTGAATTTTCATTGACATCGGGTTTACCTTTATCCTTTAATATGCCCGAGGGAAGGTTATGTTGTAGCAATACTAGATTTGTCCATTTGTGACCTATAGATCAAGGGTTCCAGAGATGAATGTTAGAATGAACTTGACGTGATTTGTGATATAATGAGCCTGAAATATTTATTTCTGTAAAAATGTGTTCCTACTTTTACTAATCTGTTTGCTTCACTTAATTCAAGTTAAGAAAATCAAAGCTCAGCAGCCAATCGGAAGCATATAAACGCAAGAGAGACATTAAATTATATGCATTTTGTCTATAATAGTAAAGGTCAGTGATTATGTAATGGTGAGTTAGATTCTTTCAAAATCAAATTGTGTCATTCATTTTTTCCCTTTTATTCACCTATTATTTTGCACTTAGGTAACAACGCAGTCCGATCGCTATGGGTAGACCAAATGGTGATAAAATTGGGTCAAAAAAACTTTTTGGGTAAGACTTAAAAATTCTAGGGTAGGCCAATTTCACAAGGAGTGCGAGTGAGGTGAGGTCTAGGGAAATCCGGGAATGATTTAAGTGATATGTCTAAGATTGGTTTATATTTTCTAGTAGCTAATATATTAAGAACACTTAAGAACTTTTTGAATCAAAATTGGATGAGTAAAAATCCTGGAATCGAACTAGGTATGAAAGGGTTAGTATGGGACATCAAGGGTCGAAGATATGTTGCAAAATGGGGACTTTTTGGAAAATTTCCAAGTCTCTGATTCTGTGCAAGCCGGTATAGATGGCATCAAACCGCTATAGGGGATGTCTGTGCAAGCTCTATAGCGGTTCTGTAGGTATTATGGTAGGGGGATTCGCTATGAAGACGCCGCTATGGCAATGCCGCTATAATGGGTTGGACTGCTACTGCAAGGTAAATTAGGGTTTTATGCAGAAAAAACCTCTAAATCTCTTATTTTCTGTAACTTCATTCATGGGTGAAGGAAGGTGATTAAGGGTAGTTTCCACATGTTTTCCACTAAATTCATTGTTAAAGGTATGCTTATGACTCCCCTATCTTGTAATATTATTATTCCTTAAAATCTAGGGTATTAATCTTGGGAGATGATTTTGACTTGATTTAATGGTGGGAAAAGATCCGGCTTGGGAAGAATGATCATGAATTTGCATAGGGTTAGGATTTGAGTATAATTCAGGTATTGTTAGGCCATTATTTATTTATTATGGTTTTTACTTATTTGTTTAGACCAAGAACAAGCCAAGGCATTCCAAATGGAAAATACTTGGGATCTTTAAAGCATTCATGCTTGTTTCTAGATAGGTAATGGTTGTTTATTTCAGGTTATGTTATTATGCATGTCTATTATGTTGGGGGAACCATAGGGAAGGAATATGAAATGACATCATGTTGATAATCTCATGCAATAATCTCATTTATTTCACTTGTGTATTCAGCCCATCCAATTAAGTCGGCTATGCCCGCTTCTATGAGTGGTTCAGGGTTCCACAATAGTCTCTAACTCAAGGTAGTAAAAGAGCTTCTTACTCATCAACTAATAGGATCATACTTGACCACAAATGCTTCAGTTGTGGTGAGCAAGGATATTCAAAAGGGAGTGTTTCACCGACAGATGGTTTCCTAGGCGCAACAAAAGGTAAAGGCCATAGTACTAGTAGGTAGAGATAATAATGCACATGACATCCACAGGATGGGCGAAGAGGCGATCAGGGAAGTCATGGAGGTTAAGGAAATGGAAATGCAAAAAAAGGAGATGTGCATCCTAGTAGGGGTCTTCCCATAATGATGATAGATCCCCGTATTATGCTTTTCTGGGAAAATTAGAGGTTGACGAATCAGATGCTTTGATAAAATTCATGTTTGTGACCTGATATCATCTATTTTGTATTATATGGGCTCCACCTATTCATATGTATCTGTTAGATCTGCATTTGAACTCTACTTGAGTTGTGGTATTCTTGATGCCCAGATTTATGTTTCCACCCTGGTTGGAGAGTTTGTTGTTGCTACCCATGTATATCAATTTTGATCTTTTATGTTTGTGGGTTTTCAGACTTGGGTAGAGTTAGTAAACCTGGATATGGTGGATTTTGAGGTGATCTTGGGTATGACTTGGTTGTTCGATCACTTTGTTGTGCTTAATTGTAATGTTAAGACAATGACTCTAATGATCCCGGGTTGGAAAAAATGAAAGTATGAAGGGGTGTATAATTCTAAGCACTGGAAGATCATATTCAAACTTCTTGATAAAGGTGTTATTCATCCCAGTACTTCTTCTTTGGTTCTCCAGTATTGATTGTAAAGACAAAAGGTTGGTAGCTTGAGAATGTTCATAGATTATAAATAGTTGAATAAGGTCACCATCCGGAATAAGTAACCTAGTACTTTAATTAATTGAACTCTAAATTACCTTAATCTTGATTAGCGATATCTTAATCTTCATGTTTATTTTATGTGATGAATTGTACTACTAGACATAGTACTATACGGAAAATTTTGTTTTACTGGTGAAGTCAATAACCAAGGCATTGAATAATCGTAGTTTGTTTTTTTGTTATTATTGTACTTGTGTGTTACCATTTTTCTATACTGTGCCAACTGTTGTTATCATGACCAGGAAAAAGGCTGACTTTGGCTATCACAAAGTTTCAAGGAATGTAAAAAAAATTGGAAATCTTTACAAGTATCATAAGAGAACCAAAGATTGTCGTGCATCTGAAGTGGATGGAAAAAATTAACGTATTTCCAATCAATTGGAAGCGTTGGAAAACATCACTTCTCAACAAGTGAACGTCCAATTTGCCATCTCATCTGAATATTTCAGCAATAGCGTATTCAAAATAAACCTTCCATTTCGTCTTCTTCTTATCCATTATTTGTATATTCTCATAGGACGAAGAAGTTGAATACGACAATGTTGAAACATTCTGACGAAATGGAAAATTAGATGTGTTCACTTGGTGAGAAGTGATGTTTTCCAACACTTCCAATTGTTTGAAAAACGATAGTTTTTGCCATCTGCTTTACATGCGCGGCCATCTTTGGTTCTCTTGTGATACTTGTAAACATTGTCAAATTTCTCTTTAAATTTCTTGAAACTTTTGTGATACCCAATGTTTGCCATTTTCCTTGTCATGATCACAACAATTTGAAAAGTATTAGAAAGATGGTAACACACAATTACAATAATAACAAGAAACCAAACTACAATTATTTAATCCCTTGGTAATTGAATCCACCAGTAAAATAAAATTTGCATATAGTACTATATCTAGTTGTACTATTCACCACATAAAATAAACATAAAGATTAAGATATCACTAAGCAAGATTAAGATATGACTAAGCAAGATTAAAGTAATTTAGAGTTCAATTAATTTAACTTATTCCTGGTTCAATTTATTAAAATATCTAGTAGTAAGGTTTGTTTAACAAGTTGCAAGGTTTTCCTATATTTTCCAAAACTGATTTGAGATTAGGGTACCTCCTATTAAAGATTATTCCTAAGGACATACCTAAGACAACTTTCAGGACCTGTATGGGCACTATGAGTTCTTAATTATGTCTTGAGGGTTGACTAATTCTTCAATAGCTTTCATGAGCTTGATGATATGATTTTCCCATACTCTTTTGTAATTGTGTTCATTGGAGATATCCTGATCTACTCCAAGAGTAAGGAAGAACATGCAAATACCTTTTATATTCATATGGGTTTTCTGGGAAAACAAAAGTTGTATTCAAAATTTTCAAAATGTGAATTCTAGTTGTCTTTGGGTGCCTTCTTAGGGCATGTTGTCGTGGTAAAATTGCTGATGGTGGATCCCGAAATGATTGAGGTGGTGAAAAATTAGGTTTGACCTAGTTCTATGACAGAGGTTAGGAGTTGTGCATCTTGATATCTACTATCGTAGATTTGTTAAGAACTTTACTTCTATTGATATGCATATGACAAGGCTGACCCAAAAGGAGGTACCCTTCATGTGGTCTGACAAATATGAGGAAAGCTCCAAAGGCTAATGACTCTCTTGACCCCTAACTCTATTCTAACATTACCAATAGAAGGTAAGGATTTTATTTTTAATATGATGCTTCACATTTGGGTTTTGTTTTTGTTTTGATACAGAACATGAATGTTGTAGACTATGCTTCATGGTAGTTGAAGGTTCATGAGAGATACTAATGAATCCATGATCTGGAGTTGACAGTGTTTTCTCTCAAAGTTTGGCGTCACAATCTTTATGGAGTCAAACGTGGGGTATTCACTGATTATTAGAATTTACAACATGTGTTCACTAAGAAATATTTGAATCTGAGTCAGAGAATGTGTATGAAATTGTTAAAAGACTATAAAGTTACCATTCGGTTAAGGTCACTGTTGTGGCACATACATTAAGCAGAACGACAATTAGCATTGCAGTTTTGCTTGCTTGGGGTGTGTAAGTGACCCTTAGTAAGAGAGATACCAGCTCTAGAGGCTAAGTGTATGTAGTTGCGTATGTTAAAGATAGGTGGTGTATTATTCAGTATAAGGTTAACCCAACTTTTATTGAGGAGATAAAGACCAAGGAGTTTTAGGATGAGGGCTTAAACAAGATCATAAATAGAATGGTATTTTGGGAGGCCCAACATGCTACTCTAGATGAAGGTGGAGTTCTCAGTTTTAGAGGAAAGATTTTTGTTCCTCAGGTTGATGATTCGATATATTTTTTTTGGACAAGTCTCACGGTTAACGGTATTCCATTCTTTCGGGTGTGACCAAGATGTATCGAGATTTGATGAGACTTTATTAGTGTCGTGGAATGAAGAACAATATTTCTTAGTACGTGTCCAAATGTCAAAAGTTCCGGCAAGTAAAGTATGAGAATCAAATGTGTGAAGGATTACTTCAAAGGATGCCTATTTTACTGTAACACCCCGTATCCTAGATAGACCAAAAATGCAGACTTTGAGAAGTTGCAGGTGCAACCCACGGTTGCCATCCACGGACCGTAAGTCAGACTACGATCCGTGGTTCACCACTGCAACCCCTCTCCAAACCCAACTGAAAAATTGGCAAAGTCTCGATCCACGGACAGATCTACGGTCCGTAGGTCAGACCACGGTCCGTGGTTTGTGTTCGTGGATCAATATTCTTTTACCTAGACTCTGACACGAGCTACCGTCGACCATCACGGACCATCATTCAATCCACGGTCCGTAGGACTGACCGTAGATGAGTGTCAACAGCCAGTTAGATGAAAGTTGTTGATGGTGTCAACTTCAAATGGTCATAACTCTTATCACAAAAGTAATTATGTGTCCCATTACCTATGATACGGTAGATAATTGAATCCTCTTTCCAACGCCACCGAGTTTGCTAAAATCCGACCTCCGAGTAAAGAGTTATGCTCGTTTTAGTGAAGGCCTGGTGAACAGGCTTGACTTACGGACCCAATCGACGGACCGTCGATTGAATGACGGCCCGTCAGTCCCGTCTGTCAGTCACTCCGACAGCAATTAAGTCAGGGGTGTTTTGGTCTTTTCCTATTTCATTTAACCCCTAATATACGTCGTTTAGATCCTCAATCATGATATTTTAGTCAGTTTAAGCCTAGAAACATAACTAGAACTTACCTAAGTCAAATCATTAATCAAAACATAGAAAATTAGAACGCTAAGAGGAGAAAGAGGTCAAGAACCCTAGTTCAAGAACGGAACAAGTTTTCTTCAGTTCCAGCCCTAAAATCAAAGGATTTCTCCGTGAAATTCGTCACCAAGTATGTGGGATTTCACTAGTGGGTTCCTTTCACCCATTAGGTCCCTAGTTTTCAGTCAGTTTCTTGATTCCCATATCATGACTAGACCTAGGGTTTCTTGAATGTTAGAATTATTGGGTTCTTAGCTGTTAGAA
>JAJOOO010004899.1:0-35701 GCA_029582685.1 Solanum piurae | reverse complement strand
TCTTGACCTTATTTGCACGAAATTGGACCTTAAAATTCCTCATCTTGGGCTTGAATTTGGGCCACCAAATAATTGTAGCATTTGGACAATTCCTCTCCCTTGGGCTTGAGCTCTTCTTCACCAATAAGACACCTTTGGATCAGCGATTGAAGCCCATTGAGCTTATCATTGAACTCCTTGTTTTGAGATCTTGTTATGGGCCTCCTTGGAGTTTCTAAAGCTTCATCCTTGTCCTTCAATGGAGTAGAGCTTCCTTGGATGCTATCAGACTATATCACTAATGTAAATCTTAGTGTAGTCCTTCGCTGAATCTGTAGTCTTGACAACCAAGAAGTGAGCGGACTTAGTAACTCTGTCTAGTATTACCTAAATGGAATCATGTTGTCTGCGAGTGCAGCGTAAACCTGTAATAAAGTTCATGTTTATCACTTCCCACTTCCAAGTAGGATTTTTGATTTCTTGAGTCATACCTCCTGGTTTCTGATGTTCCACCTTCACTTGTTGATAATTAGGGCATTTAGCCACAAAATCTGCTATATCCCTCATTATGCTATTCTACCAAAAGACTTGTCGCAGATCACGGTACATCTTAGTTGCACCTGGATGAATAGAATACCTGGAGTTATGGGCCTCTGTACGGATCTGCTGTCTCAAATCACCCACCTTGGGAACACATAAACGACCCTGGTAGCGAAGCACACCATCTCCCCCTTGGGAGAAAACCTCAACTTTCTGCTAATGAACTGCGCCCTTTATTTGAAGCAATATCGGATCACTATCTTGTTTTTCCCTAACCTCCGCTACCAATGATTCGGATCTATTCTGAACTATCACTCCACCATCGGACAAGTCTGTAAGACTAACTCCTAAGCGAGCAAGCTGGTGAACATCTTTTGCTAATTCTTTCCTTTCTTCCTCAACATGTGCTACACTACCCATAGATAACCTACTAAGAGCATCATTTACTGCATTGGCCTTACCAGGATGGTAAAACACATTCATATCATAGTCTTTGAGGAATTCCAGCCATCTCCTCTGATGAAGATTCGACTCTTTTTGGGTGAACACATACTGGAGGCTCTTATGATCAGTGAACACATCTACGTGAACACCATAAAAGTAATTTCTCCAAACTTTAGGGAAAATACCACAGCTGCAAGCTCGAGTCATAAGTCAGATAGTTCTTATCATGCACCTTAAGTTTTCTAGAATCATAAGCTATAACCTTACCTCGCTGTATCAACACGGAACCTAGGCCGACTCTGGATGCATCACAATAGATCACATAATCGTCTGAACCCTCTGGTAGAGTCAAAACATAAGATGTAGTCAACGTAGTTTTTAGTTCTGAGAATCTCTTCTCACACTCATATGACCACTGAAACTTAACCTTTTTTCTTACTCAACCTGGTCAATAGGGAAGCTATAGATGAAAATCCTTCAACGAATCTCCTGTAATAACCAGCCAAACCCAAGAAACTTTTGATATTTGTTAGAGAGGTGGGTCTAGGTCGTTGCTTCACTGCCTTTACTTTCTGAGCATCTACTCAGATCCATTCGCTAGATATGATATGACCAAGGAAAGCAATTGATTGTAACAAAAACTCACATTTGCTAAACTTAGCGAATAACTGGCGATCTTTGATAGTTTTCAGGACAACCCTCAAATAAGTCGCATGTTCCTCCTCATTCCTAGAATAAATGAGGATATCATCAATAAATATGATGACGAAAAAGTCCAAATACTGATTGAACACCCTGTTCATCAAATCCTTGAAAGCTGCAAGAGCATTGGTTAGTCCAAATGACATAACTATGAATTCATAATGGCCATATCGAGTTCTGAAGGTTGTTTTCTAGATGTCACAATCTCTGACTCTGAGCTGATGATAATCAGATTTGAGATCTATTTTTGAAAAATGACTAGCACCCTGAAGTTGGTCGAAAAAGTCATCAATCCTGGTGATAGGGTACTTATTCTTGATTGTGACTTTGTTTAACTGATGGTAGTCAATGACCATTTTGAGAGAACCGTCTTTATTTTTCATAAACAACACCGTGCATCTCATGGCAAAATACTAGGTCTGATGAAGCCCTTATCTAGAAGGTAGTTGAATTGATCTTTCAATTCCTTAAGCTCAGCTGGAGTCATTCTGTAAGGAGGAATGGAATAGGCTGGGTATATAGAAGGATATCAATTCCAAAGTCAATTTCCCATTTGGGAGGAACTCCATGGAGATCTTCTGGAAACACTTCTGGGAACTCGTTTACTACTGGAACTGACTCAAGAGATGGGGTTTCGGAGTTAGAATCCTTAACCCGAATAACATGATAGATATACCCCTTGGAAATTATCTTTCAAGCCTTAAGGTAAGAAATGAATCGTTCCATAGGCATTGAGCTACTACCCTTCCATTCTAAGACTGGTTCGTTTGGAAACTAAAACCGAACGACCCTGGTTCTACAATCGACTGAGGCATAATAGGAATGTTAGAATGATATCAAAGTCTACCATTTCTAACTCTACAAGATCTGTTGAGGTGACTTTCTGAGAGACTGTGATAGGCCAATTTCGGTATACCCGTCTAGCTATGACTGGGTCACCAACTGGAGTAGAGACTAAGAAGGGTTCTGAAAGAGTTTCCAGACTAACACCAAAGTTGACTGCTATATAAGGAGTTTCAAAGGAACGATTAACCCCTGGATCTAACAAACCATAAACGTCTAAGTGGAAGACTCGCAACATACCAGTGATCACGTCAGGATAATCTTCCTGATCCTTGCGAGCCTGAAGAGCATACAACCTTTTCTGGAGTTGACCGCCACCTATACCAGATGAAGTACCCTGTTGAGATGGGTGACCTGCTAGTACTACTGGAGCTATAGACTGAGCCCTACTATTGTTATTTCATTGTCCCTGTTTGGCAGAAGAGAAATCTCTCAACCCGTGACCAGACTGACCACACCCAAAACATCCTTCCTTGCCTGCAAGACATTCGCCCGAATGGTTCTTACCACACTTTGGACAAGTTGGGTAGGTTCTGGTATCCAAAACACTCTCTTGAGACTTAGAGCCTGATTCCCTACCTTTCTGATCCTGTCGAAACCTGGGGATGGAACACTAGCTAATGAATGTGTTGTAGCCCAAGACCTTTGCTGAAACTGCGAGCGATTTCCACCAACTGAATTGTGATGAGAGTACTCATAGTTTCATGTCCTAGCCTTCTTGTTGCCCTTAGCCTGTTCCCTAAGATTATCTCCCTCAACCTGCTGAGCATGAGTCATGAGCCTAGAGATACTCATATCCTCCAACAACATAGCATTTATGCACTCTGTCTTCACCAAGTCAAATACCCCAAATAGGAACTTACTCATTTGTGCCCTGGGGTCGGAAACCATATGTGGATCATACCTAGAAAGTTGGGTGAACTTAAGCCCGTACTCTTGGACAAACATCGAACCTTGTCTTAAATTCATGAACTCCTGAGCTTTTGCCTCTCTCAACTCTCTTGGAAAGAACCTGTCAAGGAAAGCTTCGGGAAAACACTCCCAAGGCACATGAGCTTCATTTTTACCCCTGTTTCCTTCCACTACGTGAACCATATGTGAGCCACATCCTTAAACTGATAGAACGACAACTCTACCCTATCATTTCTAGTCACTTGCATCACTCCAAAGATTTTCTTAACATCATCAATGAAGTTATAGGGGGCTTCACTAGCCTGCGACACTAGAAACTCAGAAGGATTCATCCTAACAAAATCATGCACCCTAGCTGCCAAGTGATCCACCACTAGTATTTGAAGGAGATGGAACATGCTGGTCGTTCTGATTGGCCAAACTCTGAGCCAAAAGTTGGATAGCATTTCAGAACTCTACATTCAAAAACTCATGGTCTGGGACTGAAGGAACTGTGTTAGCATTGCTGGCATTAGCATTCCTTGCGTAAGCTCTACGAGGAGGCATGATCTAAAATGCATAATAACGAGTTAGAAAGTAGATCATACCCACGCAAGATAAGAATAACAAGAAAGGGAAGTTTTTCGATAACACTTAGTAGCCTCCCTCTCATTATATGTGGTGCACTTCACACCCATGAAAAGAATTCTACTTAGCGTGGCTTTTCAGACAACCAAGGACTCTTAATCCTAATGCTATGATACCAAGTTTGTCAAGCCCCGAGGCTACCCCCTTGACGTAAACACAGGACCTAGAATCAAAAGTGACCCCAAGCTAACCCTGAGCTGGCATATCATAAGCATACCTAACCAATACTATGCGAAAACTAGAATCATGAGATAAACTAAATGATGGGGAATTCCCAATCTATGTTTGAATATATAAAATACTGAATAAGAATTTAATAATATTAGAAAATCAAACTCAAAATTAAAGATGAATCTAAACTATGTCTGAAATAATCCTCTAACTGACTAAAGTTGTTGGGACATGCCCCCAGCTAACTCTAGCAAAACTGAAACTGAAAGTAAAAGGCTAAATCTGAAAACACATGTCTGTTGTCATCAAAATATGAGGACTCACCACTGAAGTTGTTGAATCTTGATCGGGAACAGATCTACACGTGATTTGAATGCCGAGTACATGAACCTACATCATAAAAGGATGTACCGCAGAGTATGCGTCAGTACTTCGAATGTACTGAGAATGCAGGATAGAATAAAGTTGAACAAGCATATAACTGAATTAATTCATACTGAGCAATAATAAAATTTGAACATTATACTGAAAAGATACTGGATCTGAACTAAACTGAATGCAATGACCAAGTTGATAACATGCTGAAACTGAATACCGAACTATAACTGGGAACCTGGTCAATGCACTCAAGTCTAACTATGGGAGCTACTAATAACCGACATAAAACTAGGTGAGCTAAATGTGGCGTTCGATGTATACGCCTCATCGAGAGGACCCAATATACCTTGCAAAGGGTATAGAGGCATGTCCGGCGTCATTACTATATGTAATGCCCACAGAGCGGACTTATAAACCTATGGGGCACGTATTTCTGGGAATATACAGGTACGTTGAACCCTAGTCCACTCGGTCTAAGTCTACTCCTAACTAGAAATGTGTTTAAACATTATTATGACTGAATTATTAAAATACTGAATAGCTCAAAATACTGACATGCAATTTCGGGGAATGCAATAATTATATACAGATAATGTGACATTCAAAATCTGAGGCATGTATATATGGTTATCTAACCTAGATAGTGTAATTCGTGCACTAAACGAATCTACACAACTAGGGTTCTGAATTTCATGCAAGGAACTAAGCAACAGGGTTAGAACAACATGATAATCTAACTTGGATCATTCTTACAGCGGAAACCCAACAATTTCTAAAGTTCAAAAAAACCCTAGGCCTAGATAATATAAAGGGAATGAAGAATCTGACTGAATTCTAGGGACCTAATGGGTGAAAGGAACCCACTAGTGAAATCCCACATACCTGGTGATGAATTTCACGAAGAATTCTTTTGATTTTAGGGTTGCAACTAATGAAACCTTGTTGCATTCTTGGAAGGGCTTGGTCGACTCTTTCTCCTCTCTTCATTCTATGTTTGATGGTTTTTTGGATAATGATCGATTAGGGTAGGTTTTGATTAAGTTACTAGGCTAAAACTGACCAAAACTATATAGTTTAGGGGATAAACGACGTAGTTTAGGGGTCAAACGTGTAGGGGAAAAGACCAAATGACCCCTGACTTAAAATCATACGCAATCGACCATGCCCCCTCTGACGGAGCGTCAAAGGGACCATTGACTGTCAAGCTGGTCGTGGTCCTTGGTCTAGTGGCTACGGGTTCCTGTGACTCCCCTCTACGGTCCACTTCACGGACCGTGTGAAGGATCACGGGCCGTGAAGGATACTGTAGTCCTTCACTTCGGCTACGGTCTTGTGGCTCAGGTTCCATGGACCCTCCCACGGCCCATCATTAAGACCACGACCAGTGGAGGGCTTCGTGGTCTGACTTCAGGGCCAGAGAGGTTTTGTTTTACCAACCACGAGCAATAGTATGACCCATGTGGTGGTCCACGACCCGTGAAGGGTCCCGTAGTCCACCATTTCTGGGTTGGGAGTGAATCCACGGGCAGGTCGATGGACCATGGTCCCTTTCACGGTCCGTGAACCCTGTGGTAGTTCACTGTTTCTCGTGTTTTCTGCTTCAATTTTCTAAGTCTGATTTCCGAGATATTACAATTTTGAGTTTTAAGCATCAAATGAGAATTTTGTTATTTCCATAGCATCCAGAATGTCAAGTTTAATCTAGTAAGGTGTTTTGCAAGGTTTTTGAAGGCCTTAGGTTGAGTTTTGAGCATCTGGGTGAGAAGTTGAGTTTTAAGCCTTAAGAGTGCTCTAGAGTGTAATGTCGTCATTTAACCTCTTTTCAGTAAATCTGATGATTCCATTGAGTCTGGAATGTCAAATTTAGTGGGGGTAACATGTCCAATTTATTTTTATCGAACCCTGAACAATTTCCGAGGGTCCATTCAGGGGCATTTTTTTTCCTTACGTTGACTTAATAATTTTAAGTTTTTGGTGGAGGTCATTTTGACCTTCGCGATCACATCCTTGGCTCACGATTGCTAGGTGTCTTCTCTTTGGGCTTCGCGATCATGGACCATAGGCTCGTGTTCGTGATGAAAAAGATTCCTTAGCCTTCACGATCACGAGTGTTAGTTGCCCGTGATCAAAAGGACCATTTTTCATCTAGAAAGAACCTAAATTCAAAATTCATCCCATTTTCCCTATTTACACCATTTTTACTTGATTTGAGCTAAGGAGAGGCGATTCTTGGAAGTTTTAACTGGTGAAATTTGTGTGGGTAAGTTCCTCTTTCAACTCCTTATCATTTCCTTTTATTTTCATCATCTGAAACACCTTTTAAATCTTTATTTCAATGTGGGTTTAAGTGTTTCCCCCTAAGTTGGAAAATTAGAATTTTCATGAATTGGAACTCATTTCTTGGTCAATTTCAATGGTTTTTAATGTAACACCTCGGTATTTTAAAGAGCTAAAAATAGAAAGAACTAAATTGGAAATAGCAGAGTCTGAAAATTTTCAAGGTTTGCTTAAGTTGTGAGTTTTGGGTCAACTTCAAACGACCATAACTTTCATTACATGATGAGTTAGGTGGCCCATAAAATATCAAATGAAAGGTCTTGGAATCTTCTTTCCAACACCACCGAGTGTTCTAATTTTTTAGCTCATATGAGGGAGATATACCTATTTGAAGTCAGGCTGTCCAGTTAAGGAAAGTTACCTAGATTTAAGAGGGGTATTTTGGTCTTTTCCTTACCAAATCAGATTAAAACTAAATTTGGTAATATTTAAGGGTCTAAACTAATTTGGTTCAGTTTACAAATCCTGAAATACGCTAGGGTATTGAGAGGAGTTCAAGAAGAGGAGAAAAGGGGAGAAGATTCAAGCGTTCGTCAAGTTCTTAAGGTTTTCTTGTGGATTTTCACCAAGGGTTTAATCCCTAAGAGGTATGTAAGTTCTCATAGCGTTGGGTTCATTCACCCGTAAGCCAATCATCTTATTTCCAATGAAATTTTGTTCTTGAAGTTGAAGAGTTTGAGTTCTTGATTAGTTTCTTGAAGTATTATGGGTTTGATGAGTTCTTGAGATAATCTTATGGAGTTTTAAGGTTGTTTATGAGTAAGATTCTTGTGTACTATTGTTGGCTATTCGAATATACTGATTGGGGAAGAAATCATTCTATTCTAGGTGAATTGGGGTTAGAAAACGAGTACAAAAATTCGTCAGGAGGTTTTGGGAAAAGTTTGGTGCGCCACCCCACTCAGTGCGCCAGGAGAAGGCCTCTGTAGTTTGGGGCCTGGAGCCCTGTGCGAGCCAGTGCGCCCCAACTACTGGTTTGTAGGATATGGGTTGGTGCCCTGCGTCACTCAGTGCGCCAGGGTCATCTGCCCCCACCCCTTCTCTGTCGTTTTGCCCGTCTGAGTTCTTTCAAAGGGTACCTTTACTCCCCTTTGATTCTAAACTACTTTTAAACATCTAGAAATCATTCATACCATGAATCATAACCTTAAATTCATATTTCAAATTCAAGGTAGAGCTAAGAGTCAAGTCTTGAGAGTTCTTCGAGTCATTTTAAGAAGTCTTATTACAAATTGTTTTAAAACTTGTTTTAAAAAGACTTGAGCACTGAATTGAGTATGTCTTCCGCTAAGAGTTAAGCCAGGCCAAGGGTTCTCTTGAGGTCAACAATAGTTTTCGATTTCCCGGCCGCACCCAGGGTGTAGGCTCGGGGCGTGACATTTAAACCATGAATCTCTCTTGACTTTTAGAACACGTTTTTCAACAAAAAAATATCATTTTAGCCTTTCGATTTCTGAAGTAATTCGACTATCTTACCTTGGTTTTTAATCCTATCAATATAGGTATCATTGAGATTTTGAATTCATATTGCATAAACATTGATGGTATATCTAGTTACTATACCGCTTAAACATTGATGGCATACTCGATTGTCAAACTAATCATGTTTTAGAGAGTCTTTCTCAAAACTCATCTTTACTTCTTCAAAAACTCAATTTAAAACTCAAATGTTGGCTTTAAAAAGCTTCTCAAGATTTATAACTAAACTCATAGGGTTCATCTGGAATTATAGACATGAAATACTCAACTTAGGGAGCTTAATATCATTATGGAAACTCAGTACTCAGAACTCAAGAACTCAAGGACTCAAAGATTCAAGAATTCAAAACTCAGGACTCAACGATACTACTTCTCGCAAGAATACTCAATTCATAGAGTTCATCCACAATTATGGGCATGAACGACTCGACTCAAGGATCTCAATACAATGTAGACTCATGAATACAACTCTTCTCATTTTTGTACTCTTTTAATCAAGACTTAGTTCAAGTCTATGGTTGATTTCAAAAGAATTCTCAAATTTGACTCAAAGGACCCTCTTGAATGTTCCTCTTAATCTCTCTTTAATTTGAAATAGAATTTGAGATATATGATTAGGATATGTAGGATATTTCAATGATTAATGAAGACTTTAAGAGTTAATATCAAGGAAAGAATGAAGACGCGATTCAAAGGAAAACATACGGATCAAAGAACGGAAAAGAAAAAGGCAGATGATTTTGGAGTATCGATGGCACGTCGCGCCAGCTGCAAAATTACTGGGAGTACTTTGGGGCGCACTGTTGGCGCAAAGTGCCAGTCCTCCTTTCTCTATGGAGGCGCATTTCCCCATCACATACCCATAAATATGACTAATTTTCTTGTTGAATTTTGGGTCCTAACTCATCTAGAATCGGTTGGTTTCGTCCAACTCTCTTTAATTCGTAAACCCAATAAAAATTCATTGAAATCTCACCCAAATTCTATCAATAAACACCACTCATTCGCAAGACCCTCACCTCAAGAACTCAAAACCTCCATTCATAAAGAATGGGGCTAAAACTCAAGAACTACTCAAGAATCTTTACATAAACGATTTCATGAATGAATTTATGGAAGAACTACATGATTGGCGTGATGATGAAAATTTCTATCACTATGGGAAACCTCACTTACGTGGAAAGAACAATTGTTCTTGGTGAATTTCCTCAACTCTTGAATGAACACTTGAAAACCCTCTTTTCCTCTTCTTAAAACTCCGCTCTAAAAACCCTAAGTGTTTAGAATGTGAATGGGTATTTTAGAATCTGATTAAACCATTAATTGGGTTAGGAAAATGTGTTAAGACAAGTTGGGAAAAGGAAAAGACCAACATACCCTTTCCTAAAATGAATGGAAAGTCGTAAATAGAGAGTCTTCACTCAAATAGGCATAAATTCTTACTCGGAGTTTGAAGATTAGAAAAATTGATGGCATTGGAAAGAGGACTCAAAAACCTTCGAGGTGATAGCTCATGGGCAACCTAATTCATTATGTGCTAAAAGATATGGTTGTTTGAAGTTAACCCAAGTGAAATCTCTTTGTGAAACTCAATCGAAAAGAAATTTTTCAACTCAACTTTATGCTAGGGGATTCTAGTGACCTTAACATCTAAGAAAAGTAACAATCACTCGGTACTAATCTTATTCACCATAAAGAATGACTAGAGTCTTAACTAAGAAATTTTTGGGATGTTACAAAAAAAATAACACTTTTAACTCTATTAGGGAGACTCTCTTACCAAAAATCATCACTATGAGTTGCGTGATGTTACAACGTCTCACCCATACTACCATAATTGTCCTATACCGTGTCGGGGTATAGAACCTCTTGACTAAGTGGATCCACTATGCTCTATCCGAAGGCACTAAGGATTCATCTAAAAAGTATGATCATGTACCCATGTTGGCAAGACATGGTTTATGGGGATTTTGAGTTGTTTGAACTCAGCCCCATATCGGTGCTCAATACTACTCCTAATAAATATATACTCATGCTCAATTTCTCTTAGAGGTAACTACTATGAAATATCTCTGAACTCATTACTCATTTAGAAATCAAAGTCTCTTTTCCAAATGTCATAAAATGATACATTTGTGAATTCTTAGTTCCCTTATACTCTTACTCAATTTATATTTTAAAATTCTTTCTCAAAACCTCCTCTATTCTTTCTCAAAAACTCAATTTAAAATTAAAATGTTGGCTTTAAAAGAATCTCAAAATTTATAAATAAAAATAGGGTTCAGGATTAAATATAGACATGAAAGAATAAACTCCAAAATCTCAATAATAATATAGAAAACTCAATACTCATAACTCAACGATACTACTCATCTCAAGAATACTCAATTCATAGGGTTCATGCTGAAATATAGATATGAATGAATCAACTCAAGAATCTTAATGCATAACATATAGCAATCAATAATGAGGAATTGAATTTAAAAAAGAACTAGGAACTCAAGAACTCAAAATCAACTCATCTCAAGATTACTCAAATCTAAGGATAGACCACTAGATTACACTTTTAGGGATTTGAAAGCAGATGTAGGGCGTGAGGATGAACTAGTCTAACACTATGATAGCCTTACATACCTGAGAAGAACAAAGTTCTTGGCGAAATCGATGAAATTTGAAGAACGCTTAAAAACCCTAGCTTTTTTCCTCTTGAATCTTTCTCTAAGTCTTTGAAGTGTTTAAGAATGTAAAATAATGTTTTAACACTGTTTAGACCCTTAATTAGGTGAAAAGGGGTTCTGGTTTAGGCTTAGAAGGGGTGGGAAAATACTAAATTACCCTTCTTAAAACTGACGAAAAAAATTCTACAGGCCCATCTATGGTTTGTGGTTTGTTCTTCGAATAGTAGATCCCATTCGTAAAATTTGAATTGAATTTTTGGGCTCAAAAGTGTAATCTATCAGTCGACACGACAGCCCGTAGTAGTTGTTATGGCCCATAGAATAGATATGTAGGATTGGATACCAAAATTCATACTTTCTGAAGTTTTTTACGGTTTGACAGTGCAGGTCGTAGTTCAACGTACAACCTGTAGGTTGGATCCGTTGTTCACAAACTCAGAAAACTCTAATATGGTGTCTCTGGAAAAATCACCATAACTTTTTACTCCGAACTCAAAATAAGGCAAACTTGATGGCGTTGAAAAGAAGACTCAAAGACCTTCAATTGGATAGGTCATGGGCTACCTAGTTTATTAGATGCTATGAGATATGATCCTTTGAACTTGATTGGTGTGAGGCCAAAAATACATATTTTTAATTATTATTTGCCTCATATTTAGTATTTATATTTGTCCTTTTTAAGCATGAATTTTATGGATTGTGCTTAATATGTTTTGTGTGTTGGATTAAATTTGTGTGAAATAAAGAAGTTTGGAGCTAAAACGAATTAAAGATAAAGGTTGAAGAAGGAATTCAAGTAGACAAATTAATGGATTAAATTAAATTTAATAATATATAATATATTAGAAGTGAAGTATATGACTGCTGCCACATATCACTCATCAAAGGCAGCAGCAGCAAAAACAATTGGCAATGGACTACAGTTCATCCACCGAATGTTGACCAAAGTCAATCCAAAGGATAAATTTCAACAATTTCACAACTTAGGATATCAAATCCTCAAAAAGATTCAGAAATTGAAATCGGCAACTCTCCCAGCTGAGATTTTACATTTCGTGATTGATGGAATAAACAGAATTCCATTTGACACACGAAACTCCAAAAGACCCCAAAAACCACTTCCTTAACAACTTAGCCTTTAAAACTCACAAACCTACCATATTCTCAATTTTAACTCAAAGTTGTAAACCAACATTACAAACTCAATCATAAAAGACTCGGGGTCAATATCGGGAAGGAAAATGGTAAATTCATGAAACTTTCCAAGAATGACCTACTGAGTCATTACATTATCCACCACTAAAAACCATATTTGTCCTTGAACATAAAGCAAAGGAAAGTACCTGGAGCTACAAAAATCTGAGGATATCGAGCATGCATATCTGACTATGTCTCCCAAGTAGCCTCACTAACTGAATGATGCTTCCACTGCACCTTCACTGAAGCAATCTCATAGGTCCTAAGCTTTCGGACTTGCCTATCCAAAATGGCAATAGGCTCCTCCTCAAAAGATAAGTCTGGACCAAACTTAAGAGAATCAAGGGAAAGTACATGGGACTTATCAAGCACGTACTTTTTAAGCATGGAGATATGAAACACGGGATGAACAATTGAAGAACTAGGTGGGAAGGCCAACTTATAGGCCATCTCTTCTACACGACTCAAAATCTACAGGGGTCTAATGAATCTAGGGCTAAGCTGGCCTTTCTTTTCGAACCTTATCACACCTTTCATGGGTGACACTCAAAGCCAAGCATGATCACCCTCCATGAACACTAGAGCTGGAACTCTCCGATCACCATAACACTTTTGTCGACAATAGTCTACCCTGGATCATACAAACCTGCTCCATAGCATCTCTAAGAAAGTATGTATCCAATGAGTCCATATTTGCTAAATCAAACCATCTAATCGGACATTTAAATCATCTATCATACAACGCCTCAAAATGGGCCATCTGAATACTGGAATGATAAGTGTTGTTATACGCAAACCCTGTTAAGGGGAAATGTCTATACCATTTAGCACC
The DNA here is from genome assembly GCA_029582685.1 of Solanum piurae. Lineage (NCBI taxonomy): Eukaryota > Viridiplantae > Streptophyta > Magnoliopsida > Solanales > Solanaceae > Solanum > Solanum piurae. Next base: position 22,582 of record JAJOOO010004899.1, on the reverse strand, counting down.
AAAATATCACTCGGAGACTGTCCTCCAATACCTGACTCATCCGCTCAGATTGGACATTTTTATAATGATCAAAAGTTGTACTCATATCTAACCGAGTACCCAAACCATGTTGCAAAGCCTTCCAAAAATGGGAAGTGAACAAGGAACCTCGATCGAAGACAATACAAACTCGAACTCCATGTAGTCGCACAATCTGACTAATATAAAGCTTGGCTAGTGTAACACCTCGGTATTTGAAAGAGCTAAAATTAGATAGAACTAAATTGGAAATAGCAAAATCTAAAATTTGGAAGTTATGCTTAAGTTGTGAGTTTTGGGTCAACTCCAAACAACCATAACTTTCAGTACAAGATGAGTTAGGTGGCTTATAAGATATCAAATGAAATGTCTTGGAATTCCTTTTCCAACGCCACCAATTTTTCTATTTTTTTAGCTTGTATGAGGGAGATAATACCCATTTGAAATCTGCCTGTCCATTTAAGGAATGTTACCCGAAAATATGAGAAGTATTTTTGTCTTTTCCTTACCCAATTAGATTTAATTCATTTTTAGTAAGGTTTTAGAGCGTCATCTAAACTGATTTGGTTCAGTTTTACAAACCTAAACTACGCTAGGGTTTTAGAAAAGAGGAGAAGATTCAAGGCGTTCATCAAGTTCTTGAAGTTTTATTGCGGATCTTCGCCAAGGGTTTGATCCTAAGAGGTATGTGAGTTCTCATAGTGTTGGGTTCGTTCACCTATACGGCAATCATGTTATTTTCAGCGCAAATTCATTCTTAAAGTTGGAGGATTTGAGTTCTTGTTGAGTTTTCTTGGAATACCTTTCATAATCTTGATTGTTGAGGTTTTGTTGAGGTTTTGACGAGTTCTTGAGATAAGAGTTAGTGATTTGAGGGTTTTTTTCAGAAGATTATTGTGTACATATGTTGAGTATTCGATACTAAGTGATTGGAAAAGAAATCATTCGATTCTAGGTGAATTAGGGTCATAAAACAAAGAAGAATTTTCATCGAGGTTTTCTGGGCTGAGGTTGGCGTGCGCCTCCCCAGTAGTGCGCCACAAATGTCCCTCTGTAGTCCAGGGGCTGGCGCCACTCAGTGCGCCAGGGTCTCCTGCCTTAACTTGTTTTCAATCCTTTTCTCTGTTTGAGTTTTTTCAAAGGGTTCCTTTACCCCTTATTGATTCTAACTACTTTAAACTACTTCTAAATATCTACAAATCCTTCATAACATGAATCATACCCTTTAATTCATAATTCTAATTGAAGGTAGAAGTTAAGAGTCAAGTCTTGAGACTTCCTTTGAGTCATTTCAAAAAGTCTTTAAAAAATTGTTTTTAAACTTATTTTAAGACTTGAGCATTGAATTTGAGGAAGAGTAGAGTTGACTTCATTTTCTTTAAAATTATATATGGGAACTAAGTATTCCTAACAGAAAATGTTTTTACATTCAAGATGAGAGGAAACACCAATTTCAAAGAGTTCATGAGCAGTTTTTAGTTCTATCTCTTTTAAGAGAAAACCTTTTGATTAGTAATCTTAAAGTTGAGGAAGAGGAATTGTTTTCTTTAAAACATAATGAGCTAAGTTATATTTTGGGAGTAGTATTAACCTCTGATATGGGGGACATTTCTAATAACTCACAACCCATAAACCATGTAGCCAATGTGGGTAGAAAAAGGTGTAGGACTGTAAATGTTCTTCTTTAACTGTCTTTACTAAAAGGCCCTAATTGTCTGCACTCACAGAACTGCTTCCTCTTCCTATCAAGGTCTCTACTTTTACCACACACAGATTTAACCCTTGACGATCCTATAACAATTGCTTCTACTAAGAGAGACACCAAGATGCTAAAATGCTAAAGAGTTAGCTACCTTGATAACTTTAAACACAACCCCTCCTTTTTCTCTCCTCTTTTTTTTTTTTGGGTAGGTAGAAGTATGGAACTATTCTACTTGATTGTGGCCACTTCATCTAAAAGCAAGTTGTTTGAGATAGAACACCTATGTTTACTCTTTTTAAGTTTGTAACACGCCCCATCACAAGATAAGTCTAGGATTTTTTTCATATGCCAGGGACGTGGAGATATTTTGTTAAAGGTGACAGTAACTTTTTGCCTACTTCAATACCATACTGAAATACCTCATCTTAAAGCCTAAATTGTTAAGAGGTTGAACATATATAATTATTTATTTATTTTAGTTCTGCAAGAGTTTCATATTGGAGAAGCTGATAACCAACCTTTAATAGTTACAACTAAAACAGACAGACTATTTTATCTAGTTATTATAACAAAATTCAAATTATGATAGAGGGAATGATTTAGCATGAATTAAGATTAAATCAACATGGACAACAAAAAAAATGTGTTGCGGAGCAAGTCCAAAATCATGTATACCTCCAACCTTTTTCACCTAATATCCCAACCAAAAGGTGATGTAGATGAAGGGACGTGAACCAGGATTTCATATTAAAACTCATCAGAAAAAAGAAAAAAACACAAGGGACCATTACGGGGTAAAGTAGAAACAACTATTTCTCACTTCAATTGACGCCAAACAAAGTTGATAACCACATCTGGAACATGAAAATCGAAACATCATAATAAAAACTAATATTACAACTAAGGTAAATATTGTCAGTGTTATAATGTCGCTTAGGGTGAGTCAGCTGCTACAGCTAGTAAGCTTCATATACAGCAGTTACGAATCACCAAGAGTTCATCGAGGAAATCTACAAGATCGTGGAGATTATGGGAGTTACATCAGTGGAAAAGGTGTACTTGGCCACTTATTATTAACTTAAGGTTGTTGCTCAAGTATGGTTCAATCAATGGAAAGAAGAGAGGATATTTGATTTGGGTCCTCTTGGTTGAGAGAAATTCAAAGGGGATTTCCTGGATATATTGTTTCTTCTTGAGAATAAGGGAAGGGAAAGTGCTTGAGTTCATCAATCTTTGACAATAAAACATGAGTGTGAAAGAGTATGCATTGAATTCACTCAATTATGGTTGCCGACTCTAGGGCAAGGATGAATAGGTTGGTATCGAGTGTGTCAGAGATGGTGGTTAAATAATAATGTTGAACTGCCATATTAATGAAGGAGATGGAAATATCACGTTTGATTATACATGCCCAACAAATCAAAGAGGAAAAGCTGAAAGATAAATCTAGAGAGTCAAAGAGAGAAAGAATGGGTGATGGTGACTTTCTCTCATTCTAAGTGTTGATGTTCCTAATTTTGGAAAATTTCTTCGGCCAATCGCCTTCTAATGCTAGTAATTAAACTTCATATATATATATATATATATAGAGAGAGAGAGAGAGAAGATACGAATCGCCTAATTTGCCAACCAATGGAAGAGGAATCCACTAATTCAAAGAAGTATATATGTTGCATAGCCATATTCAGGACTGAAGGAAAATATTTTATTTATAAACTCAGAAGTTCTATATGTTTCTACATATTTCTGTATTTTCTATATTTTCTGTGTATATTGAAAATAACTAGTAACATCCCTATTTATAGACGTAAAAATCAAATTAAACTAGGACTAGGAACTACTCTAACTAACAAATCCAAATTAAACATAAATAAGTAAATACCATAAATAACAAATCCTAATCAACTTAGTATTCCTACTCCAACTTTGAATTATTATTTCCAACATTCTCCCGTAATTCAAAGTTGTGTACTCTTTCCTTTTCTTCTTGTTATTGTTGTTGTATTGGAGTATTTTTCTTCGATCTTCAATTGTTGGAGTACTTCACTTCAATCTTTCAATTATTGGAGTACTTTTCTTCAATCTTCAATTGTTAGAGTACTTCTCTTCAATTCTCATTTATTTTTTTCTTGGTTGTGTTGGAGCACCTTCTCTCCGACTTCCATGTGTTGGAGCACTTTCTTTCCAACTCATGATATTTTTTTTCTTGGCTGTGCTGGAGCACTTCTCTCCAACTTCCAAGTGTTGGAGCACTTTCTCTCCAACTCACAATATTTTTTCTCTTGGTTGTGTTGAAGAACTTTTCTACAATTTCCAAGGTTGATGCCCTTCCCATGAACGCCTTTTCCTTTTGGGTTTTGTTTCGATATTTTTTTTCTTGGTTGTGTTGGAGCACTTTTCTTCAACTTTCAAGGTGGATGCCCTTCCCACCAACACCTTTTTTTTTGTTTTTTTGAATTTATCTAACTTTTAATTTAGAGAATAATTTCTTCTTCTTGTTCATGATTGCACTTCTTTTATTTTGCAATATTCTTGTAACTCTTTCCTCCTAGCATATTTTTTTCATGCATATATTATTCGTCCAGCTTTTGTCAACATGATCATTGACCAGACAAGCAGCATATATGGGTCATTGCCACCTGCCAGCAGTGGAAACTCTTAGATATTCTACCGAGATCGTAGAAGCTCTGATACCAATTTGAAGGAAAATGTTTTATTTATAAGCTCAAAAGTTCTATATGTTTCTGTATTTTCTATATTACTTATATTTTCTGTGTATATTAAAAATAACTAGTAACATCCTTATTTATAGAAATAAAAAACAAATTAAAATAGGACTAGGAACTACTCTAACTAACAAATCCTAATTAAACATAAATAAGTAAATACTATATATAACAAATCCTAATCAACTTAGGATTCCTACTCCAACTTGAATTATTATTTCCAACAAGGACACTCCAGCATAATCCTGCATGTATGTATGTAACTATAAATCTTGATGGATCCTCAAAGACTAGAATCACAATGTGGTAGCCAACAACGTAACCAACTTGTTATGAGTGGAATCACGGCACCAACCCCATTCAACAGACCACTTTCGAAACTGTAGATATCGTGCCTAAAGCGCAATTTGAAAAAGAAAAAGGGAAAAACATATGATGAGATAACAGTGATAAAAAGATATAATAAAATAAATATACACAGCTAATTAATTAATGTCTATACTTGCTCAATAACGGAAAATAGACAGGCTTAATAATACCTATCTTTTTCACCTTTTCTAAAGTGGAGAGGAGCTGCCTTTAACAATGATTGTCGTATGGAGGATAAAATCTAAACAACAACTTAACAAAACACATGACTTCAAATTAATGGATCACTACCCCGCCTAAAAAGATATAACCAGAAAAAAAAATATGATATATGTAATGTTGAGTTCCCGTGGAGTGAGTCTAGTGCTTCCCTTTAACCTAGAAGCACTCAGTGAGCCTTCAACAATGTCCTTCTTGGCCTCTTGTTTGAGTTGATCGAAGGCGGTGGGTGGACGAACATCTTGCAATAAAGAATGTTCTCCTACTCATAAGCACCGACTCCTGTTGGTGCGATCAACCACGAAAAGTCAGTAATAAAGAATATGTGCTCCTCGCTCCCGCTATGGTTCGATACGATATGGTTTGATTGGTCCAGCCTTTAGAAACTAACTATCTTCTCTTCCCGTCGTTAGTTCTCCTTCTTTTTGGTCTTATTCCTCCTTCAAGTGCAATAAGAAGTAGGCTTGCAGCTACTACCGGTCTGGGTGGACTGGAAGTGCATAAGTAGTTGCTAGAGCTGTTGAGTTTGACTTCTATTACAGGAAGAAAGCATATTTAAGAGAGGAAATCTTTCTTTCTAGGGAATCTGTGCTTACTAAGCCTGTGTTTGAGCTCTATGCATTTGCCTTAGCGCGCCTTGGATGCTCTTCCCGTAGTGCCCCCTTCTTTCTCCTTGTCTCTTTCTCTGCGGCCTGCGTGGGACTGATCCGGACTGATAACCCGAACCCTTCGTAGACTGAACTCTCTTCTCTTTAGGCTCGCGTAGGTTAGGGAACTCGCCCCCTTCACTGCTTCCACTCCAACTCGAACAAAAAACCTCTTCCTCATCTAGAAAAATCTTTATTACATTACGTGTAGTGTGTCCTGCTGGGAGTGGAATTTAAGCTAGTAAAAAAAAGGGTCCAGAAAAGTGTGGCTGATTTGTTCTTTTACCATGTCAGCCACACTCTCATTTAGTCGATCTTGATAGTCCGAATATGAGAAGTGTCTTAATCTAGACACTCTCCAAGTTGGTAGGATCCCAATGAAAAAAGGAAATACAATGGTAGGATTTGCCATCTTTCTTATTAAATAAAATATATACACACATTATTTTATACTTCTTTTATAAATGGGAAGCCATAAAATTGAATTTAGAAAAATCATTTTGTCCATCAAATATTGAACGTTCATTTTGCATTTCAAGCTTTCATTATTTCTAACTTATTTGTGTGCATATTTTATATATATATAGTCACGCCCCGAGCCTACACCCTGGACGTGGCCGACACTCGAGAACTATTTCTGCCCCAAGCGAATCCTTGGCTTGGCTCAACTCTACTCTAAGCGGAATACTTACTCAAGTGCAATAGAATCACACAAACAGCTCAACTAATAAGTAAAGTAGTTAAATCAAAATACTCAAATGAACATAAGTGTTCAACTCATAGTCTTTAAAACATTAACAAGGGAAATGAAAGAAAGCCTCCTCAAATACTACTGTCTAACTATGAAACATCTAATACTATGAGGTATGTCGGGACAAGACCCCCGAACATCCTAACAAAACTGAGATAATGAAAATAAAAAAAGGATCGTCCGGAAGCAAGAAGACTCACCAAAGCTAACTCGAACTGCTATGGTATCAATGAAGCGCTTGTTGATGACCTTGATCTCCTGTATCTACAACATGAAACTATGCAGGCCAAATGGCACTAGTACATTGAATGTACGAACATGTAAGGGGAACATTGAACATAACATAAAAGCTTGAACTTGGAAAGAAGGAAACAAACTCACCTCAACTCTTATCGACTGAACCTCAACTCAATACAGTATAAAAACAACAATAAAGATGCAGTTTATATAAAGCATTTAAAATAGGAGATAACAACTCAATGTATTTAAAAATATAATAATATCTCAGTTTGTATGTAAAGATACAAAATAACTCAATTTGTGAGATTCTCTAACCGACAACCATCATTGTGAGCAATGTGATGATACCGCGTTTCGCCCACGCTACCAGAAGTGTCCTATACCTTACCAGAGTATAAGACATCCTCAACTAAGTGGATCCACTAAGCTATGCTTAAAAATAAATAAGGAATCATCTAAAAAGTATGACCCTTTGTACCCACATTGGCTACGTGGTTTATGAGGGCTTTGAGTTGTATGAACTCGTCCCCATATCGGTGTTTAATACTACTCTCAAGAATATAACTCAGCTCATATATTTAAAAACATTTCCTCATCCTCAAGCTTTGATATTATTACTCAAAAGGTTCTCGACTTATTTGGAAATCGATGTTTCCTCTCATTTTAAATGTAAAAACATTTACTCTTGGGAATATTTAGTTCCCATATATTCATCTTGAAAAATGAAACTCAATTCTCCTCATTCTCATACTCAAGTACTCAAGTCTTAAAACAAGTTTTAAAAGATTGTAAAAGTCTTCTTAGAATGACTCGAAAGAACTCTCAAGACTTTACTCTTAACTCTACCTTGAGTTTGAATTATCAATTCAAGGCTTATGATTCATGTTACGAAGGATCTCTCGATGTTTAGATGTAATTTAGAGTAGTTAAAATCAGAAAGGAGTAAAGGTACACCTTAAAGGAACTGAGACGGGACAAGCAATGGAAAAGGGGCGGGGGAAAGCGACCCTAGCGCACTGAGTGGCGCGGGATGCCACCCCTAAACTACAGAACCTCTTTTCTGGCGCACTGCTGGCGCGGCGCGCCAGCCCTTGCCCATAAATTTTTGATGAATTTTCTTCTTTGATTTTTTGCCTTATTCACCTAGAATCGAAAGGTTTCTTCCAAACCCTCTTAGATTAATTTACGCAACTTAACTACATGAAAATCTACTCGAAAATCCTCAAGAACAAAGCTCATTAAGAAGATCCTCGCCTCAAGAACTCAACCAAACATCATAATTTAAGAATGAAGAACAACACCTCAAGAATTTCATTAAGAACCTCAATACACTCAATCTCATGGATGAATTTGAAAGTTAAACTTATGATTGGCATATGGTTGAATGAACCTTACACTATGAAAACTTACATACCTCTTAGGGATCAAACCCTTGGTGAAATTCCTCGACAAATCTCAAGAATCCTTATGAACGCCTTGAACCTTTCCTCTTTTCTCCTCTTGAATATCTCTCTAAAACCCTAAGCGTACTTATGATTTTGAAAATTGATCCAAATCAGTTTAGACCCCTAAAATATTGCTTAAAAAGGTTAAAGCTGATGGGGTAAGGAAAATACCGAAATACCCCTCATTAATTTGGATAAATTTCATTAAATTGATAGGACAATAAATGGGCATATCTCCCTCATCTGAACTTGAAATTTAGAAAACTCGGTGCCGTTGGAAAGAGAATTCAAATACCTTTAATTTGATATCTTATGGGCCTCCTAACTCATCCTATACTGAAAGTTATGGTCATTTGAAGTTGATCCAAAACTCACAACTTAAGCATAACTTGGAAAAATCTCAAGTTAGCTCTTTCCAAATTAGTTCTTTCTAAATTTAGCTCTTTCTAATGTGGGATGTTGCAATATCTCCCCCTTGGCAACATTCATCCTTGAATGAGATTACTATAAGTAGACTAAGGGTGGCAACATCTGACACCCAGTTTAAACACTCAACATGCAAATTAACAAAACATTTCAACTCAAAAAAAAGTACCAAGAAAAGAATTAGTACCGTTGTTTGAAGTTTCTCCGGAAGCAAAGAGATGTGGGTATCTATTCTTCATATCCTCTTTAGCCTACCAATTAGCTTCCTCTACAAACTGGTTCCTCCATTAAACCTTGATTGATGCTACCTCTTTGGTCCTCAACCTGCGAACCTGACGATTAAGTATCTCAACGGGAATCTCCTCATAAGATAGGTTATCCTTAATACCAATATTTTTAGTAGGTATAATAAGTAAAGGATCTCCCATACACTTCTTCAACATTGAAATGTGGAATACAGAATGGACTGCTGCTAACTCTGGCGGTAGTTCGAACTTATAGGCTACATTGCCAATCCTCTTGGATATCCTATAAGGACCAATATACCGGGGACTAAGCTTCCCCTTCTTGCCAAACCTCATAACCTCCTTCATGGGTGAAACCTTCAAATAAACCCAATCTCCCACTTCAAACTCTAAGTCTCTTCTCCTAACTTCGATATAAGGTTTATGAAAACTCTGCACTTTTTTCAACATTTCTTGAATAGTCTTCACCTTCTCCATAGCTTGATAAACCAAGTTTGGTCCGATCAACCAAGCCTCACCAACATCAAAGCATCAAATAGGAGATCTACATCTTCTCCCATAAATAGCCTCAGAGGGAGCCATCTGGATGCTAGAGTGATAATTATTGTTGTAAGCTAACTCGATGAGAGGTAAGTGATCATCCCAATAACCCTTGAAATCGATCACACAAGACCTCAACATATCCTCTAAATTATGAATCGTACTCTGCTTGACCATCAGTCTAAGGATGGAAAGCAATACTTAAATTTACCTTCGAACCAAACCTTTCTGGAAAGACTTCCAGAATTGTGCGGTGAATTGCCCCCCTCTATCTGAAATGATGGACACCGGAACTCCATGAAGTCTGACTACCTATTGAATATATAATCTAGCATAATCTTTTATTGAAAAAGTAGTCTTTACCGGTAAGAAACAGGCTGATTTAATCGTCCCATCTACAATCACCCAAATAGAATCATTTTGCCTGCGAGACCGTGGCAACTTAGTAATAAAATCCATATTGATCATCTCCGACTTCCATTTGAGAAGATCTATGTTCTGAGCCATTTCACCGGGCCTTTGGTTCTCTACCTCGACTTGTTGGCAATTTGAGCACTTAGCAATAAACTCTCCAATACACCTCTTCATACTATTCGACCAATAGACTTCTCTCAATTGGCGATACATCTTTGTTGAACCATGATTGATAGAATATCTGGAGCTATAAGCTTCCTCCATGATACTCTCTTGAAGTTCATCCACCTTTGGTACACTACAATCTACCTTGATACCTTAATACATCATCTCCCCATTGTTCAAAAGCCATCACTTTCTGCTTATGAACATTTGCCTTTAATTTAAGCAAAATACGTTCTTGGTCTTGTTTCTCTTTCATTTCAGACACTAGTGATGATTAAGCATATTCATCACCACTACTCCTCCTTCATCAGAATTCATTAACCGGACTCCTAATTGTGCAACTATGTGCACATCGCTGGCTAACTCTTTCTTTCCTTCATCAACATGGGAAGTACTGCCCATAGACAACCTGTTCAAAGCATCAACAACAAAATTAGCTTTTCCTGGGTGATAGAGAATACTCATGTCATAATCCTTTAGTAACTCCAACCACCTCCTCTGTCTAAGATTAAGAACTTTCTAACTGAATACATACTAAATATTCTTGTGATCGGCGAACACATCTACATGAACACCATAAAGATAGTGATGCCATATTTTCAAAGCAAACACTACAACAACCAACTCTAGATCATGGCTTGGGTAATTCTTCTCGTGAATTTTAAGTAGTCTAGAGGCATAAGCTATAACCTTGCCATTTTGCATCAATACACAACCTAGTCCAACTCTTGACGCATTACAATACACAACAAAACCTTGCGTACCTTCTGGTAAGGTCAACACTACGGTATTAGTCAACCTAGTTTTCAATTCCTTAAAAAATTTCTCACAAGCTTCAGACCATTGAAACTCTGTTGTCTTCTGAGTAAACTTAGTCAAATGGGATGAAATAGATGAAAACCCCTCGACAAACCTTTTACAATAACTAGCCAATCCTAAGAAACTCCTAATATCAATTGGAGATGTGGGTCTAGGCCAGTTCTGCAATACCTCAATCTTTTGAGTGGCAACTCGAATCCCATCACCAAAAATAATATGGTCTAAGAACGCCACTTACTCAAGACAAACCTCACATATAGAAAATTTTGCATACAACTCTCTAGTTCTGAAAGTTCAAAAAACTACTCTGCGATGACTAGCATTATCCTCCTCATTCCTCGAATAAATCAGAATGTCATCAATGAATACGATAACAAAAATATCAAGATAAGGCTTAAACACTCTTTTTTATAAGTTTCATGAACGTTGAAGGAGCACTAGTCAAACCAAAATACATGACTAAAAATGCATAATGACCACAAAAGGTCATGAATATTGTCTTAGGGATGTCACTTTCTCTTACTCTCAACTGATGATGGCCAGATCTGAGGTCTATCTTAGAAAAACAAGCGGCACCCTGAAGTTGATCGAAAAGATCATCAATTCTTGGAAGAGGATACTTATTCTTAATAGTAATCTTGTTCAATTGGCGGTAATCAATACACATCCTAAGAGAACTATCTTTCTTTCTAACAAATAAGACCGGAGCGCCCCAAGGTGAGACATTTGGTTGAATGAAGCTTTTTTCAAGGAGATCTTTCAATTGCTCTTTTAACTCTTTTAACTCTTTTAACTCTTTTAACTCAACAGGAGCCATTCTATATGGTGGAATAGAGATAGGTTTAGTATCAGGAAGACTATCTATACCAAAGTTTATTTCTCTCTCTGGAGGGACTACGGGAAGATCATCTGGAAAGACCTCTAGGCGAATAATACTAATATACGCCTAGATTTTTAGTTGAGATTTCAAGAAGAGAAAAGAAGAGAGGATCAAAGCGTTCGCCGAGGTTCTTGAGTTTTGTTGCGGATTTTTGCCATAGGTTTAATCTCTAAGAGGTATGTAAGCTTCCATAGTGTTGAGTTTGTTCACCACACACCAATCATTAGTTTCTTTTGCGAATCTATCCATAAATATTTAGCAATTAAATTTTTTGATAAGTTTTTTATAAGTGTTCTTGAAGTTTCCTTATTGATTAAGTTTTGATATAATATTCTACTTGGATCAACTTCAGATGACTATATCTCTTAGAATATAAAGAGTTACATGAGCCATAACCTATTAAATTAAAGGTATTTGAAACTACTTTCCAGCGCCACCAATTTTGCGTCAATCCAATTTGTGAGTAAAAAATTATGACTACTTTAGTAACCTGTACAGCGTTGTTACGAATTAGCCGACGGGAAAATATTAAAAAGGGTTGTTTTTGTTTTTCTTACCTCCAAGAAAATCCTAAACGAATTTCTTGACTAATAAAAGGCTCAAAAAATCAGATTTTCATCTTTTAATCCATCATTCTCTTCTCTCTCAAACCCGAGGGCAAAACCCTAAGGAAAAATCAAAATAGAAGACTCCATTCAATATTCCTCCAATCTTTTTCAAGATTCTTCCAATCTTTTTCAAGATTCTTTCAATCTTTTTCAAGATTCTTCTTCAAAGTAAGTCTTTCTCCAAGAGTTCCATTTTTTCAACTCAAAATTCCTCCATACAATTGTGAATCACTAATGAAAATCATAATTTTTGGTCATAGAGATTTAAAGAAACTAATTCAAGAATCTCAAGAAAAGTTTTTCTGATCGTTTACCTTCAAGCTAGGTTTCAAGGCGTCTAATCAAGTTCATCTTCAAAATTCTTCATTATTCTTCAAAAAAATTCAAGGACCTTGTTTTTCCAGGTATGTAAGGCTATCATAGTGTTGGACTAGTTCATCCTCACGCCCTACATATACTTTAAGATCATTAAAAGAGTAATCTAGGATACTTTCCCTAGATTAGAGTATTCTTGAGATAAGTTGATTTTGAGTTCTTGAATTCATGTTTCTTTTAAAAGTTCTATTCCTAATTATCGAGTTTCTATATTGTTATTGAGATCCTTCATATCATGAATCGTAACTCTTGAATTCATAATTCAAATTCAAGAGAGAAATAAGAGTAGAGTCCAAGAAAGTCTTTGAGTTCAATTGTGAATCCTCTGAGATCAACTATCAATTTGAGCTAAGTTTTGAGGAAGTATGAGAATGAGAAGAGTCGTATACATGAGTTCCATATTATTATTTCGACTCTTGAGTCGAGTCGTTCATGCCCATAAATTCCGCATGAACTCCATCAGTTGAGTATCTTTGAGAGGAGTAGTATCTTCAAGTTCTAAGTCTTGAGCATTGAGTCCTAATCATTTTGGGATTATATTCCTAATCATGGGGCTACTACATATTACCCATGAAGGTCCTTGTGTTGAGTAGTTCATGCCCATAATTCCGCATGAACCTTATGAGTCAAGCAGTCTTGAGATGAGAGGTATTATTGAATCCTTGAGTTGAGTAGTTCATTCCCATAATTCTGCATGAACCCTCTAAGTCGAACATTCTTGAGATAATTAGTATCATTGACTCCTTGAGTTGTTGAGTTCCAAGTATTGAGTTCTATGCATGGTTATTGAAAACATTGAACTGAGTCGTTCACGTCCATAATTCGGCATGAACCGTATTTTAAGAAGTCTTTTTACAAATTGTTTAAACTTTGTTCTAAGGACTTGAGCATTGAGTTTATGAAGAGTTTATCTGAGTTCATTTTCTTTAAAATGATATATGGGAACTAAGTATTCCCAAGATTAAATGTTTTCACAGTTAAAAGAGAAGGAAACTGAGATTTCCAAAAGAGTTTTGAGAAGTTTGAGTAACATCTCTTTTTAGAGAAAGATTTTGAGTAATAATCTCAAACCAAAGAAAGAGTTATGTTTTTAAACATATGAGCTAGTTACATTTTGGGAGTAGTATTGAGCACCGATATGGGGACTAGTACGAGTTCAGATAACTCAAGTCTCCATAAACCGTGTAGCCAGCTTGGGTAGAAAAGGGTCATATTGTTTAGATGATTCCTTAATGTTTTTTAGCATAGACTTGTGGATCCACTTAGTGAGTAAGGTTATATACCCCCGGCAAGGTATAGGACGGCCCTGGCATCGTGAGGCAAAACGTTGTACCATCACTTAAGCTCATAGAGATGGTTGTCGATTAGAGAAACTCCCACAAAGATATTTTGTATTCTTATATACATATAGTTTACTTTGTATTTTCATTTACAAGCAGAGTTCATCTGGTATCCTTGCATACAAACTGAGTTGCTTTCTACTATTTTAAAAGTTTTCCATGTATTGCATATGTGTTGTTCTTTATATTGAGTTTAGTATCCAGAGTTGAGTATCTAGAATTGAGTACCCAGAGTTGAGCCTTATGTCACTGAGTTGAATATCTTATCATTGAGTTGATCCTTCTTTTACTGAGTTGAATATCTTATCATTGAGTTGAACTATGTTTCTTATTCTTGAGTTGAGTTTAGTTGAGTGAGTTGAGAGTAGGCAAGTATGTTTCATTTTTATCATGTTCAAGCTTATGTTTATGCTTTATAATTCCCCTTACATGCTCGTACATTCCACGTACTGAGCCATTTGTCTTGCATCGTTTCATGATGCAGTTACAGATATTCAGATTCATCAAGAGGAGCTTTATTGATACCTCATGGAGTTCGAGTTAGATATGGTGAGCCTCCTTACTTCTGGAGGATTTCATTTACTTTTCAGTTTTGTCACGATGTCATGGGTCTTGTCCTGACTTCCATCTTTGTCATTTAGGGGCTTCATAGATAGACAGTAGAGTTTCAGAAGCCTGTTCATTTATTTTGTTAAATGTTTTAAAGATTTAATATAACACCTTGCTATTTGAAAGAACTAGAAAGATCTAGAATTAGAATGAGTTGCTTTTGGAAAGAATGAAAATCTAAAAAATTTGGTTAAGTAATGTTAAGTTTGAGTTTTGGGTCAAATTCAAATGACAATAACTCCTAGCTCAGGATGAGTTAGGTGTGCTTCTAGATATCGTAGGAAATATATTGGAATAATATTTTTAACGCCGCCAAGTTTACTCAATTCCGAGTTCGTATGAGTTAGATATGTCCATTTGAAGTTGGGTTGTCTAGTTAAGGAAAGTCAAAACCAGATTTTTGAAGGGTAGTTTGGTCTTTTCCTTACCCTATTATTTTAATTCATTTCTGGGTAATTAATTGGGGTCTAAACTGATAGGATTCAGTTTACACTTTTACAATATTGAGTTAGGGTTTCAGAGAAGAGAAAAGAGGAGAAGGAGAAAGAATCGTCAAGTTCCTCAAGAATCGCTTGTGTATTTCGTCAAGGGGTGATCCCTACAAGGTATGTGAGATCACATAGCATTGGGTTAGTTCACCCACGTGCCAATCATGATTTATTTCAACGAATTTATGTTCTTGAAGGTTTAGAAATTGAGTTCTTGATGGGTTTTGTTAAAGTTCTATTGAGTTCTTGATTCGTTGAAATTGTTGAGGAGTTTTTTATCCAAATTCGTGATTTTAGGTGTGAATTCGAATAGAATCTTGTGTATATTGATGATGTAGTTGATTCTAAGTCTTTGAGGAAAGAACTAAGTTGAAATAAGGGGTTTAGAAATGAAAAACAAAGGAGAAAAGTCGGAGCCTCAAGAAGGGACCTCTGAAGTTTGGGCTTTGGAGAGCCGTGCCAGCCATAGCGCCCCAACCCAGCCTCTGAAATTTCAGGGCTGGCACCCCGCGCCTCTCACAGCGCCAGGGACGCCAGTTCATCCCATTTTCCCCCCTTTCTTTCCGTACTAGTTCCTTACCAACGTACCTATGTCTTCTAATCGATTTCTATACTCTAAGGTACGTCTAAACATCATGAAATCATTCATAACATGATATCATGAACCTTGAATCCATAATCCAATTCAAGGAAAATTAAGATCCAAGTCAAGAGAAGTAAGAGTCAAGTCAAGAAAAGTTCTTAGAGTTTTCCAAACTCTTTTCCAAATGTTTTAACTTTGTTTTTAAGACTTAAAGTTCAAGTTGAGTAAAGAGTAAGGAGTAAAGATTGAAGTTAATTTCTTCAAAAGTATATAGGGAATATGTATTCCCAAAGAGTTTAAAATGTTTTCACATTTAAACAAGTAAGGAAACCTTGATTTCCAAAGAACCTTTGAGCTAGTTTTCAGAAAAGAGTAAACGCTTTCACAATTAAGCAAGATAGAAAACTTTGATTTCCAAGATAGCCTTTGAGTTAAGTTTTTGAGCAATTTTCTCAAATCACAGAAAGAAGTACGTTTTTAAACATAAGAGCTAGTATCATATTTTGGGAGTAGTATTGAACACCGATATGGGGGAGAGTTCAGAAAACTCCCACCCCCCATAAACCATGTAGTCATCATGGGTAGAAAAGGGTCATACTTTTTAGATGATTCCTTAGTGTTTTTTAACATAGACTAGTGGATCCACTTAGTGGTCAGGTTCTATACCCTCGGCAAGGTATAGGACAGCCCTGGCAGCGTGAGGCAAAATGCTTTATCATCACAATAGCTCTTACGTAATGGTTGTCGATTAGAGAAACTCCCACAGAAGTATTTGTATTCTTATATACACAGTTTAATTGTATTTTTACATACATTTCAGAGTTATATTGTATCTTTGCATACACACAGAGAATTATTGTATTTCCAAATACACAGAGTTGGCATCCATGTTTTAAAAAGCTTTTCTTTATATTGCACTTGTTTTATACTGCTTTATATTGAAATGATTTCAGTTAAGTTTAGTTGAGTTGAGCCAGGTAAGTTCTTCAGTTCCTTTCAAGCTTATGTCACGTTTTAGAATTCCCCTCGCATACTCGTACATTCAATGTACTGATGTCATTTGGCCTGCATCTTTTAATGATGCAGATACAGGTAATCAGGATCAGCATCCAGTGCATCGTTAATTCTAGTTGAGCTCCAGACTTGTTGGTGAGCCTCCTTGCTTCCGGAGGATTCCCTTTATTGCTTTTAGTAGTTTTAGTTACATTAGGATGTCGTGGGTCTTGTCTCGACATCCATCGCAGTTGTTTAGAGGCTTCACAGACAGTCAGATGTTAGTTCTTGAGTTTTATATTTCCTGTTTTAATGGTTGAGACTTGAGTTGCCATTTTGGCTAAGTTTTAATATTCCTTAAAGACATTTTGCATGAGTTATCCTTTGAGACTGTATCTTGTGTTTAAGACTTCCGCTGAGTAAGTAAGCCAGCCCCAGGGTTCGCTTGGGGCTATCAATGGTTCTCGAGTGCCAGTCCCGCCCAGGGTGTAGGCTCGAGGCGTGACAAACTTGGTATCAGAGCACAGAGTTCAAGAGTCGTAGGGAGTCTATGAAGCC
Source organism: Solanum piurae (assembly GCA_029582685.1). Classification (NCBI taxonomy): domain Eukaryota; kingdom Viridiplantae; phylum Streptophyta; class Magnoliopsida; order Solanales; family Solanaceae; genus Solanum; species Solanum piurae. The sequence goes on along the minus strand of JAJOOO010004899.1, from coordinate 5,422 downwards.
ATGTCTGTAGAGTCCTAGTTATCGATGTGAAGCGCGCCACATCTATAATTAGGAGGCTGCAACACTTAGGAAATTATCTCACTTCTTTCATATTGATCATTTCGTGCATTAGAGTTTGATCTCTACAAAGTTTCTTCTAACTCGTGCTTGCGTGTGTCTTTCAGATCATGCCTCCACGAAGAGTTGTCATAGGTCGTCCAGCTAGAAGGAATGTTGAATAACAGGAACAAGGGGTACCCAGTGCACCAGAAGTGCAACCCCAAGGAGAGGTCACCAATGCTAAGTTCCGTGAGGCTATCCGGATTTCGGTACATTTTTTTTCACGACCCCAAAAATGGACATGATGGAACTTGTCTATTCCCACCAAGCAAGTCAGCCTCAATATTACCCCTATATTCCTCATTTCAAAAGCTTGATTTGAACACATAAATTCATAAACAATAATGGGTAATTGAAGATTTAGAGTTAAGAACCATCACCCAAAAGTTTTTCCTTGAAAATATGGTCCAAATCGCCATCCCAAAACTCAAATATTGTAAAATGGGGCTTAAACCCCAAAATGACAAGACAAAAACCCTCTCAAATGTTGCAAAAGCGACTAGGGATTCTCTTAAAGAGAACCCCGCTAAAAATGTAGGCATCGCAAAAGCAAAGCCTTTTTCACTTAAGCGAAGGTCGCTTAAGAGACAAGTCCTTCTTAAGCGGAGGTCGCATAAGCGACAAGACCTTCGCAAAATCGAGGCATGCAGCACCAGGAAAACACAGCCAACTTTTAACACTTGGAAAGGACCCTCAAAATTCATTCGAAACCCTGTGAACAAAAACCACATATCCAAATTAGTTATACTCGACATTCGGACTTAATATAACCGTCAAAACAGGAAGTCGAGGTCTCCTTGACCCTACATCCGTGAAAATCACAAGAAACTAACTCATACCTTAAAGGCTAAAACAAGCTCGGGACCTCTCAAAAATCAACCAAGACCTCACGTAGGCCTAAAATCATTCCTCGAATCCAACGAAACTCTCAGAATTTTGATTTGAGCATCTGAACCTGAATGTTGACCAAAGTCAACCCAAAGACTAAAATTTTACAACTTAGGACCTAAAATCCTCAAAAAGACTCCGAAACAGAAACCAAAATCTCTCATGGAGAAGATTTCACATTCCGAGACTGATGAAATCGACAGAATCCCATTACGATACTCGAAACTCTAAAAGTCACAAAAATCTACTTTCTTAACAACTTAGCCTTTCAAACTTAAAACTTACCAAATTCTCAATTTTTAACTCAAAGTTCAAAACCAACTTTTCAAAACTCAATCATAGAAGACTCCGGGTCAATATTGGAAGGGCAAAATGGTAAATTTATGAAACTTTCCAAAAATGACAGACGGGTTCATTACAATCTTGGTCACATCCAGATGAGAGTACCGTGAACTATGACACTTCACCAACACATTCTGGATCAAGTCACCAACTCGAGCAACACAAATCATTCCTCTAAAACTAAGTACACCTCTTGTATCAAAAGTGGCATCTTGGATCTCCCAAACACCACCTTATTTTTTAGCTTATTCAAATCATCATCCTCATACTGCTTAGCCTTAATTTTCTCAATAAAGGTGAGGGTAAACTCAATACTAACTAACACCCACCCTTCTCAAAGATGCTCAACTGCATGAACTTAGACTCCAGAGCTTGAATATCTCTGGCCAAGGGTCACTTAGACACTTCCAAGCAAGTCAAATTATCCATGCTTACCATTTTCCAACTCAATGTGTATGCCACCACATTGACCTTCCTTGGATGATACTGAAGGATCACATCATAATCCTTGAACAATTACATCCATCTCATTTTTCTTGGATTCAGATATTTTAGAGTGAACACATGTTGTAGACTATGATGATCAGTGAATACCTCACACTTAGCTCCATAAAGATAATGCCACTAGATCTTGAAAGAAAATGCTATCGCTGCCAACTCTAAATTATGGGTGGGATAGTTCCTCTCATGGACCTTCAGCTGTCTGGAAGCATAGGCTATAACATTGATGTCTAGCATCAACACAACATCCAAGCCCGAATATGAATCATCACAATAAATAATGAAATCCTTACCTTCCACCAACAATGTCAAGATAGGAGTTGTAGTCAAAAGACTCTTGAACTTTTGAAAACTCTCTTCACACTTCTCTAACCACTCGAATGGTACCTCCTTTTGAGTCAACCTGGTCAAATGCATAGTAATAGAAGCAAAGTTTTTCATAAACCTACGTTAGTAGCTAGCAAAACCCATAAAATTCCTAACGTTTGTCTCATAGTTAGGTCGGACTCAATTCTTAACTACCTCAATCTTTTGGGGGTCTATCATTACCCCTTCCTTCAAAACCACATCCCCAAAAAGCAACTGAGGGCAGCTAGAATTCACACTTAAAAAAAATATGTCCGCTTTTTTTGTTTTTTGATTGTTTTCTATTTCATCTATGTTTTGTAAGATGGACTTGAGCCACTTTTGGACTCAATTAATTTTTTGTATCATTTTTTTCAATAAAATGAATTTGTCCAATTTATTTTTTTTTTTTTAAAAGAAAAAGAGTCGGACAAGAGAGAATAATTTAGGGGAATAAGGATAAAATAAAAGGGTCAATATTATATTTTTAGTGGGTCGATAAAGTGGACAGGTCATTAAATAATTTGAATGGATATTTATTTAGTTTTTAATATTTTGATTTTAAGTAAATATCTGATGTAAGCAAATTTTAATGAAAAAAATAATTAAATTGGTGAGTGACTTTGTAAGTAAAATATTCATAGTTGAGTGACTTTTGAGTTAAAAATCAAATTTGAGCGACTTTCTAAGAAAAATGTTCATAATTGAGTGATTTTGTAGTTAAAACCAAAGTTGAGTGACTTTTTGAGAAAAAAGGTCATAATTGAATGACCATCTTAGATATTATTCCAAAAATATCAAAACTAACCCAGGACCATTTAAAACTTAACCCGCTCTTTAGTCGTTAGCATCCATACTAAATAGGCCTCTAAGAACCCAGTCAAAGAGATTCATTTCTTAACCCTCTCTTTCTTCGGGCTATGAAGCCTCTTGTAAAAACAATATTCATGATTTTGAGGTCATAATTAATAATCTCGATTATCACACTAAAATCGATGGATGTCAATAGTCTTTAGATTATCCGTTTGAAAATGATACATGTTCAGAGGTGCAAATCTTAGAAGAAATTGTGGATATCATCGGAGAAAACAATGTTGATGATGAAGCTGAAGATGATATAACACCTTTGGAACTAGTTATGCATTATCGCGTCTAGAACTCTTCACAATTTTTTGGTGCAGTTCTAGAAGACAACACCAGGACTTTTGGATGCAATAAGAAAAGTTAAAGATGATGTTCAACTAGATTTAAATTTTAACAAAAAAAAACACTAGAATCATATTTCACTAAATTGTCTTAGATATTTTTGTAATTTTAAAGAACTATTAATTTATAATATTAATGGAACCTATATTTATCTAGGTCTTCAAAAAAAAAAATTATCTTATTGATATCAGTGATTTTCTCCAACTCACCCAAGTTGCGATCAAATAAAAATATTATGTTAAAGAATTTATTAATTTATTGATCGAGTATTAATTAGAGAAGTTGTACTGTAATCCTATGGTGGTGCGTGCATCCTTCTGCAACGTAACAGGTTTGGGTGCGCTTATAGTTGTCAATCAATTGAGAATGATAACCAATAATGGTTAAACGTAACATGACTTTTCGTATTACTAGTCAATATTTATACATGAGCATATGGTAGTTGTTAACAAATTAAATATTTTTAAGAAAAACGTAACACAAAACCTCAGAGCATCGTATCATCGTCATGAAGAATCAACAGGCAAAAGACTTGTCATTTTTAAAGACAATTACTTATGAGGATCCGAAAATACGTAAATTGATAGATGTTCCTCCATATCCTAGTATTCGTTATACGTCTCGTGGATTCGAGGCATTTAGAGAGCGGGAAGAAGAGAATGTGAGGAAGAAGTCAGCTTGGGATTATAGCATTAACGAAGACAAAGCAGAAGACATAAATGCTGAAGCGGAGGCTTTCATTAAGTCGATGCACCGTAAATTTGAAGTATCCAAATTGATGTCCAGCAAGTCTTTTTATTAAATAATTCATGAGTCATGTGTTCTATATATATGTATGCATCTTTTTAGGAATTGTAACTAAAGTGTGCATACATTAAATATGTGCATTAAATAAATTATTAGGTGTTATTGTGGTTGTTTAATGTTATTTTTTTATAATAAATATATTACACTATGAATTAGAATTTATATTGTGCACGTACATAAAGTTTCATGGCATTATATATATCATCCCATTATGCAATTAAAATATTTTAGTCATATTCTTTTTTTCTTTCATTTTTTTTTTTTTTTGTATCTTCCCCTATAGTTGGAACTGGCTCATATCAACGTTGGAAAAAACAAACACTAACAATGTGTACCAATGGGTTAATCCAAAGAATATTTAAGTTCAATTTTTTTCAGTTTATTTAAACTAAGAGGAGACCTCAAATACAAGCTTAAGTTAGCGTTTGACCATAGATTTCGAGAAAATGACCAAAATGATCCTTAATGTATAGGGTTTGAATGGTTTTGATCCTTCATATATATCAGCTTATCAAAATAGTCCTTGATGTATACAAAAAGATTATCATTTTAGTCCTTAGCCCTAAAACTAACCATAAAAATAAAAAGTACAGTTAGATTTAACGGTGGATCCTCTATATTAATACTTGACAAACCTTTCTCCCCCCAAATCTTCTCTCTTCACTGGACAAAGAAGAAGAAGTCAATTCTTTTTTTTCAGTATCAAAATTCTCTTTGACTAACAAATTAAAATCTCTTTAAATTTCTAAAAAATATTTTAAAATTTTGATTTTCTACCTCTGTCCGGTTCATTTTTTACCTTTATATGAACTAAGGAAATTTTAAAAAATCATGAAAAAATTATTAATTTCAAAAAGAGGAAACAACAAAGTTATATCCTTTCTGTATAGAGTTTTAACAAGAGTGTATAATTAAAGCTAGAAAAAAGTTAATTTATGACCGTCTTCTAAGAGGAATTAATGAAGTATTTTAGTAAATTTATTTAGTTTGTATTTGTGTCAGTGGTCTCATTTTTAATTTTTATTTTTTGTATGTATGAAAATGTAAGCTACTGAAATTATTTTGTAGAGGTAGATGGAGATAAAAAATGAGTGTAATGTTGTAACTTTCTTGTAAGAATATGGCAAGTGGGTGGATTCACTACTAAAAAACTGCTAAAAAACGACGGAAGAAAAAGCGACGGACTAAGAGATGCCGTCCGTCGCTTTTTAATTAAAATAATATTTTTTTAAAT
>JAJOOO010004898.1:0-24151 GCA_029582685.1 Solanum piurae | reverse complement strand
TGTATAATCATTATGTAAGTCATAATACCACATTTAGACAGCATCATCATGTAAACCATTACCTTTACCTTAGACCTTCACTTCAAGTAACGCTAATGCTATACCTTGTGCAATGTATGGATAGCATCCCATACCACCATCCACACCCAAGGAACCACACTAAGATCACCAAAAGTGAACTTACCATCCATTCCTTTTCACCATTACACCATATCCATATAAAAGAGACATATCATTTCATAAGTCATGACAATAGAAAATAACTCATAATATAACCCCAAATATAGCATGCATATCATATTAAGCATTTAAGAGCAAACATTCTTTAATAACTTCATTTAGGACACATTAGTGTCATACCCATTAGGATGTAGAGAAACTCACTATGAACCTCTCAAAGCCTACTCGTGCAATGTATAGGTAGCATCCAAAACTACTACCTACACTTTGTAGAACCTATCAAGGAACCACAATGAAATCTCACATGAAGGGAAGTAAGCATTAACTGACATAGACAAGGAGAGCTTGTCATGAAATCCGGTGTCATAAGTCCCTACACCGTAAAGAGGTGGTGTACTTGGCTAAGGAAGACCAGTTCATATAGCTTAGATGGATCCACTAGCTAGACCTATGCGGGCACACATTTTATGGGATAAGGTAGATGATCATTGAAACTCATGCCTAACTTTGGGGGAGTTTCCATCTACCCAAATCCACTCGGTGCTTAGCCTACATTCTCATAGAGTAGTTCATTACTTTGACATTATCACATATGAGAGGTGCCATTGGCCTACCGACTCCAATTCATTCATTAACACATGAAAGAGTGCCTTAAGCCTACCGATTCAAGGTACATTTAGGAAAGCTCATTAACTACTCTTGAAAGGGTGCCATAGGCCTACCAGTTCAAGGCTCATCATTAACCTTCATTAGTAGAAGGGTGCCATAGGCCTACCAGTTCAAAGCTCATCATTAACCTTCATTAGTGGAAGGGTTCCCTAGGACTACCGTTCCCAAGGTTCATTATTAACATTTGTGGAAGGGTGCTACTAGCCTACCGATCCAAAGATTCAACAATCAGCAATATAATCATTTATACAAGAAAATGACGCATAAGTTCTACCAATTCGGGATATACAATATATCGAAGAATCCGTCATGTTTTATCATTAACATTCACTAGTGTCAAATTGAGAATTAGCCTTTCAATAATAACACATTCACATTCAAAACATAATCACATTAGCTTCATTGAACTCCCATTCATACATACAATATCATGATAATACTTCAACTTCTCATACTATTCCGTCAAGTCCATGATTGCAATGTACATAATAATGAAACACCTCCACCTTTCAAGTGGATCAACAATTCAAACACAATTCTATAATAACATGTAATTAGGTCAAATTACCCTTTCAAATCCATAATCACAAGTCCTCAATTCATCAACAATTCATCAGAACTAAGCATAGATAATGATACAATTAAACAATCTAAATCAATCTAAGCATAAATCCACCATCACCCATTCATAATCAATAAACCCACTTCATAAGTCATAAATTAGAATTGACAAGAATCATGGGTTCAAGGAGTAAAATCATCTTAAATAAAAAGTTAGACATCAATATAATAATAATATAACCTTAGTAAACCTTTAAAATCATTGGAGAGAGAACCCATGAGATTGAGTAAAACCCTTGAAATTTCATGACCTTTGAAAAGCTTTTAAAGCTCTTCTGAAATTGACTCTAGGGTGAATACTAACCCTAGATGAAGGATCACCATACCTTTTACTAAGATTTCCCCAATAAATTTGATGAAGAAATCTTTGAATCTAAACCGTAGCTCCCACTTCTTCTTCTTCCTTGAGTTTGAGAGAGAAATATTGAGAGAGAAGAACTTTGGGGGTTTTGATTTGGGTCTTGGAGATATAAGGAGTGGATGAAGTGTTTTAAGACTTAAAACTATTTATATTTATGATATAAACCATTTAAAATCAACCCCTCATAATAAAACATTAAAACAAAATAACTTAAAAACCCTTAATTGGGCAGCCATGTTAGGGACCAAAGGCACATTGACGGTCCGTGAAGGAGGACCACGCCCGTGATCCTCTAGGCAGTAGCTCCATTTTGTGGCCAAGCCTCCACCAGGCCAAATAACCTTCATGGCCACTTCTACGGGATGTGATCAAGACCACTGGCCGTGAAGTGGTCCGTGGAAATTGGGCAGTAGCTTGGCCAAGCTTTCTTGCTTGCCATGCCACCAAGTGACCTTCACGGCCACTTCTACGGACCCTGGTCAAGGCCATTGACCGTGAAGTGGTCCGTGGTCATGAGGCAGTGCTTGGCCAAGGTTGGGCAGCCTTGGCCTTTGGCTTAGGCCTTGCTCCCTTGGCTTGGCACCTGCCCTAGCAACCCTTAACCAACATAAAAAGGTGTCTTTTAACTACGGAGTCTAACCTGTACCTTGACATTGACTCCTAAACCAAAGCTCGGGACAATAATAAACCACATCAAACCCCTTTCCAAACTCAAACACACACACATTAGGCTCTAGCTTAACCTATCATTTTCCGAGTCGTTACATTATCCCCCACTTAGGAACATTCATCCTCGAATGACACTTTAAATACATAAAGGGGTAACGACTCAAGACTAGCATCCCAACAATCAAGACATATCAATATAATGCATATACCATAGGAGGAAACATCAATTCCACATCAATAAGCTCAATGCAATACAACAAAGTAAGGACTACATTTGCAAACTCATTATGCACGAAACATTAGCATTTATCATTTCATTGGAGGAACTTCCTTCTCCGCATCACATCATGCTTATTACCACATTATAAGGTACTTAATACAGCTATTAACAAGAACACATTTAAGCATTTACGCCAAGTCAATTCAGGAAGCATTTAGGCAACCCATCATAGATGCATATCAACATGAGGAATAAAATCATGAAAGCTCATTTTTTCATATGCACATAAATTTCATCAAAACTTGCATAACATAAGGAGACCATGGAAACTCATTTTCACAAAAGACTCCAAAACATGAAACAAGCTGCAAGGAACTCTTGGTTTCAAGCTTTGAATAGGAATAGGAGGAAAGAGATTAGGATATCAAAACTCACCACAACCTACTATTCAACATACCATCTCCCACTTAGTAGAAAACCCAACTAAAGCACATGAAAAACAACATAGGAACCTCATCAAGACATTCATGACCATAAGGAACTATCACTCACCGGTGCTTTCATCCGGATTAGCTTCTTTTTCCTTGTTAGCTTGGAGAGCATAGAAATGGTTCCTCTTTGGAGCATCAAGATCCGGGCCACTAAGAGAAGCTTGCTTGGCCTCCCTTCCTCTAGCCGTAAGATTAGGACAATCTTTCACCTTGTGATCATTTTTCCCACAACCATAGCACCCATTAGTATCGGTTAGGAACTTCCCATAGTGCCTCTTGCAACAAGTGGTGCAAGTAGGTTTAGAAAATTGAGATCCACCATCTTTCCCTTGGTTAACCTTAGTAGCACTTGAAAATTCTTCATTTGGAGCCCTTTTCTTGAACCTAGGTTGACCTTGCTCATCGGATCTACCCCTCTTCTAATCCCTATTCACCCTTTTAATTTTGGACTCTTCAATGGATTGATCATACACCATGAGCCTAGAAATGTTCATGTCATTATGGAGCATTGTCGTATGGAACTCTTCCTTGACTAGGTCGGATACACCAGTCACAAACCTACTCATCTCATCTCTAGGGTTGGACACCAAGGATGGAGCATACTTCTACAATAGGTTAAACTTCAAATAATACTCCTCCACATTCATTGCTACCTTGCCTAAGGTTGATAAACTCCTAAACCTTACACTCCCTCTTCTTACGGGGAAAGTACCTACCAAGGAAAGATCCCTTAAACTCCTCCCATTCTATAGGACCCGCTTCAACCGGCCTATTGGATTTCCATTGTATGAACCACACTTGGGAAACATCCTTGAGTTGATAAGAAGCCAACTCCGCTTTCTCCCTAAAGGTTACCCTCATAGCATGGAATATCTTATAAACTTCATCTAGAAACTGTTGGGGATCCTCTCTCACTTTAGAGCCAAGAAAAGTTGGAGGACTCATTTCACAAAGTCTCCCAACCCTAAGGCCATGGTACTCTCATTAGGATTCACCCTAGGCCCCACATCTCGATTAGCTTGAACCGTCATGGCTTGATCTAGAGTCAGAAAAGCCGCCCTAATCTCTTCATTGGTCATGTCCGGGGGAGCCACCAGAACCTGATTTCCTTGATTGCCTTGAGGAATTTGGTCACCTTGAAGACCTTGGCGAGGAACTCTCTCGTTCACAATCTCCTCTTCCATCCTTCTTGGGTTTGCCCTTGTATTCATATCCTATAAACACAAAAGAAGGGTTAGGAAAAGGACATCAATAAAGCTAAACTCTAAGGCACGACTTTAATAAGATGAAAGAAGTGTAACATTCTAACGTCCTATAGCCTCTCGCTCATAGATGTGTCGTGACTCACACCGATGAACAAAACTTTACTAGACGTTGCTTGTGAGACTTTGATCCTAAAACCATTTCCAAAATCTTATGCTTTTATACCATATTTGTCATGACCCGAAAGTACTGCCTAGTGGTAAAACGACGTACTCGACCCCGAAGGGGTCTTATACAATCCTCATAGTCATTCATTGCATTCAATAATTAAATAGTGCAGAATTAAAAACTTACTTAAATCCAAAACATCAAAATACTCATTTAAACATCTTTCAAAGACACAGCGGAAGACTAAGTCTCACATGGTCATCTTAACAATGTACTTGAAAACTAAAGTAGGGACACGGCCCAAAACAATCGAAAACACTTGAATTGTCTATTACATGAATAAAAAGGAAACTTAAAAAAGACGTCCTCGGTCAATGAGGACATACCACTCTTAGACTTGGAGAAGACTCAATCCAAGCTCTTCAATCTAGATGGAAGCAATCACTTCCCGGAACTTACACTTGTAGTTAAAAAGGTAGAAATATGGATTAGCACACAAAAATGTACTAAGTATGATGACCATGCAAAAACATGCTTAAAAAGGGATATTTTGGTTGGAAACCATGCATTATGCCACTTTTTGGAAATATCATGTACAATAACATAAGAGACATACAATACAAGTATAATCATCATGCAAGTAATAATACCACATTTAGACAACATCACCATGTAAACCATTACCTTTACCTTAGACCTTCACTTCAAGTAACCCTCATGATATACCTTATGCAATGTATGGATGGAGTCCCATACCAACATCCACACCAAGGCACCACACTAAGATCACCAAAAGTGAACTTACCATCCATTCCTTTTCACGTTTACACCATATCCATATAAAAGAGACATATCATTTCATAAGTCATGACAATGGAAAATAACTCATAATATAACCCAAGTATAGCATACATATCGTATTAAGCATTTAAGAGCCAACGTTCTTTAATAACTTCATTTAGGACACATTCATGTCATGGCCATTAGGATTTAGAGAAACTCACTATGACCCTCTCAAAGCCTACTCGTGCAATGTATAGGTAGCATCACATACTAGTACCTACACTTTGTAGAACCTGTCAAGGAATCACAATAAAATCTCACAGGATGGGAAGTAAGCATTAACCGACATAAGCCATGAGAGCTCGTCATGGAATCCGGTGTCATAAGTTCCCACACCGTAAAGAGGTGGTCTACTTACCTAAGGAAGACCGGTTCATATAGCTTAGGTGGAACCACTAGATAGACCTATACGGGCACATAGTTTATGGGATAAGGTAGACAATCATTGAAACTCATGCCTAACTTTGGGGGAGTTTCCATCTAACCAAATCCACTCGGTGCTTAGCCTACATTCCCATAGAGTAGTTCATTACTTTGACATTATCACATATGAGAGGTGCCATTGGCCTACCGACTCCAATTCATTCATTAACACATGAAAGGGTGCCATAAGCCTACCGATTCAAGGTACATTTAGGAAAGCTCATTAACTCCTCTTGAAAGGGTGCCATAGGCCTACCAGTTCAAGGCTCATCATTAACCTTCATTAGTGGAAGGGTGCCCTAGGCCTACCGTTCCCAAGGTTCATTATTAACATGTGTGAAAGGGTGCTACTAGCCTACCGATCCAAGGATTCAACAATCAACAATACAATTATTTATACAAGAAAATGATGCATAAGTTTTACCAATTCAAGATATACAATATATTGAAGAATCTTTCGTATTTTATCATTAACATTCACTGGTGTCAAATTGAGAATTAGCCTTTTAATAATAACACATTCACATTCAAAACATAATCACATTAGCTTCATTGAACTCCCATTCATACATACAATATCATGATAACACTTCAACTTATCATACTATGCCTTCAAGGCCATGATCACATTGTACATAATAATGAAAGACCTCCACCTTTCAAGTGGATCAACAATTCTCTAATAACATGTAATTAGGTCAAATTACCCTTTCAAATCCATAATCACAAGTCCTCAATTCATCAACAATTCATCATAACTATGCATAGATAATGATACAATTAAACAATCTAAATCAATCTAAGCATAAATCCACCATCACCCATTCATAATCAATAAACCCACTTCATAAGTCATAAATTAGAATTGACAAGAATCATGGGTTCAAGGATTAAAATCATCTTAAATCACCAATTAGACATCAATATAATCATAATATGACCTTAGTACACCTTTAAAATCATTTGGAGAGAGAACCCATTAGATTGAGTAAAACCCTTGAAATTTCATGAACTTTGAAAAACTTTGAAAACTCTTTTGAAATTGACTCTAGGGTGAAGAATAACCCTATATGAAGGATCACCATACCTTTTACTAAGATTTCCCCAATAAATTTGATGAAGAAAGCTTTGAATCTAAACCGTAGCTCCCACTTCTTCTTCTTCCTTGAGTTTGAGAGAGAAATATTGAGAGAGAAGAACTTTAGGCGTTTTGATTTGGGTCTTGGAGATATAAGGAGTAAATGAAGTGTTTTAATACTTAAAACTATTTATATTTATCATATAAACCATTTGAAATCAACCCCTCAAAATAAAACATTAAAACAAAATTACTTAAAAACCCTTAATTTGGGCAGCCTCGTCAGGGACCAAGGGCATTTTGACGGTCCGTGAAGGAGGACCACGGCCCATGGTGGTGCCCGTGGTCCTCTAGGAAGTAGCTCTATTTTGTGGAAAAGCCTCCACCAGACCAAGCAATCTTCGCGGCCACTTCTACTGTCCGTGGTCAAGACCACTGGTCGTGAAGTGGTTCGTGGAAATTGGGTAGCAGCTTGGCCAAGCTGCCTTGCTTTCCATTCCACCAAGTGACCTTCACGGACACTTCTACGGACCATACTCAATTCCACTGACCGTGAAGTGGTCCGTGGTCATGAGGCAGTTCTTGGCCAAGGTTGGGCAGCCTTGGCCTTTGGCTTAGGCCTTGCTCCCTTGGCTTGGCACCTGCCCTAAACCTGTACCTTGACATTGACTCCTAAACCAAAGCTCGGGACAATAATAAACCACATCAAACCCCTTTCCAAACTCAAACACACACACATTAGGCTCTAGCTTAACCTATCATTTTCCGAGTCGTTACAGGCTTACTACTCTCTTGTACCATACTACCTTGAGAATAGGCAGGTTTAGCTCTGAAATTATGACAAGTGTACTTACCTTTGTTCATTTGGTGCAGGTGCACTAGCAGATGATGGAGCAGGTCCCTTTTGTTTCTGTTGGAATGATGATGGGTTGGCATTACTCTTCTGTTGCCTGGACTCTTTCCCTGATGTCTTATCCCTCTTATTTTTAAAATCTTCTCTATCCCTCAGCCTATCCTCCTCAACTTGTTTCACATGTATCATTAGCCTTACTATGTCCATATCCCCTATCAGCATAGCTGACTTGCCTTCTTTGCTTGACAGGTAAGACAACTCAGCAACGAATAAACTCATCCTTCTCCTTATATAAGAAACCATCTCCGGAGCATACCAGGAAAGTTGTGTGAACTTCAAACTGTACTCATGAACGCTCAAAGAAACCTGCATAAGAGTGAGGAACTCTCGTACCTTTGCTTCTCTTAGTTCTCGGGGAAAGAAATGCCCCAAGAAGGCCTCATCAAATAATCCAAACTCACAAGTGGTGCACCCTCAACTCGGTTCTTCTTCTTTTGATCAAACCAGATCCTAGTCACACCTTTCATTTGTTATGCAGCTAGTTCCACCTTCTCAACATCAGCAACATGCATAATCTCAAAAACCTTCTGAAGTTCCTCAATAAAGTTTTTTGGATCCTCAGTAACACTTGAACCTATGAAGCTCAGTTGATTAATCCTTAAGAACTCACATATCCTTGAATTATCAGCCACTTCCTATCGATTCTCTCTTTGTTACCCAGCTTTTTCGGTCACAACTTGGATCAACATCTAGATCATTTATCGGAACTCCTTATTGGTGACCTCTCGTTGTGGTTGCACTTTTGGTGCATTAGGAACCCCTTATTCCTGTGGTTCAAAATTTCTTCTAGCCGGACGACCTCTTATAGCTCTTCGTGGAGGCATGATCTGGAAGACACGAGCAAGCACGAGTTAGAAAGAAACTTTTATAGAGATACACTCTATCGCATGAAATGTGTATGAAAGAAGTGAGATTGTTCCTAAGTATTGCAACCTCATAATTATAGATGTGGCGCGCTTCACATCGATAACTAGGACTCTACAGACACGGCTTCATAGACTCCCTAGGACTCTTGAACTCTGTGCTCTGATTCCAAATTTATCACGCCCCAAGCCTACACCCTGGGCGGAACTGGCACTCGAGAACCATTGTTGGCCCCAAGCGAACCCTTGGCCTGGCTTAACTCTTAGCGAAAGACTTACTCATGATAAAATACTTTAAAAAGTAAACTGAACTGCTCAATAGATAATTTAGAATGTATTAAATAACATAGTCAATAACAAGATAGTGACAAATGAACTAACTAACTGTCTATGAAGCCTCTAACTGTAAGGAATGTCGGGACAAGACCCCGATCATCCTAACAACTGAAAATTACTAAAACAATGTAAATAGGGATCATTTGGAAAGCAAGGAGGCTCACCACAGGACTCTGAATGCTCAACTGGATCAACAAAGCACTAGATGTTGATCATGGTTACCTGTATCTGCATCATAACAACGATGCAGGCCAAATGGCATTAGTACATTGAATGTACGAGCATGCGAGGGGAATACTAAAACAAGACATAAGCTTGAAAGTAACTGAAAGAACATACATGGCTCAACTCAACTCAACTTAACTCATTTCAATATAAAGAAATAATATGAATGCAGTATATAGAAAAGCTTTTAAAATATGGATAACAACTCTCTGTATTTAGAAATACAATAGTAAATCTGTATGTATGCAAAGATACAATATAATCTTTTGAATGTATATGAAACTACAATTTACTTTTGTGTGTATAAGAATACAAAATACTTATGTGTGATTTTCTCTAATCGACAACCATCACTTAAGAGCTATTGTGATGATACAACATTTTGCCTCACGCTGCCAAGGCCGTCCTATACCATGCCGAGGGTATAGAACCTGACTACTAAGTAGATCCACTAGTCTATGCTAAAAAGCACTAAGGAATCATCTAAAAAGTATGACTCTTTTCTACCCGTGATGGGTACACGGTTTATGGGGGCTGGGAGTTGTCTGAACTCTCCCCCATATCGGAGCTCAATACTACTCCCAAAATATAATACTACCTCTTATGCTTAAAAACATACCTTGTTTCTGTGGTTTGAGATAATTGCTCAAAACTTAGCTCAAAGGATATCTTGGAAATCAAAGTTTCCTCTCTTGCTTAATTGTGAAAGCGTAACTTTACTAAAAAACTAGCTCAAAGGCTATTTGGAAATCAAAGTTTCCTTTCTTTCTTAAATGTGAAAACATTTACTCTTTGGGAGTACATAGTCCCGATATACTCTTTTGAATGAACTTCAATCTTTACTCTTTACTTTTTACTCTACTCTCAACTTTCCTTGACTTAACTCTCAACTTTCCTTGAATTGAATTATGGATTCAAGGCTCATGATCTCATGTTATGGATGATTTCATGTTGTTTAGACATACCTTAGAGTGTAGAAATCAAATAGAAAACATAGGTACGTTTCAAGGGAACTCGTACGGAAAGAAGTGGGAAAGGGTAGAAGACTTGGCGTCCCGGGCGCTCTGAATGGCGCCGGGCGCAAGAGGCCAAACTTCAGAGTCTGGATTGGGGCGCACTGGCTGGCGCGGTACCCCAGATCCCAAACATCAGACTCTGTCTTGGGGAGCTTTGAGTGGCGCGGCGCCCCATACTTGTGCCTAGATTTTTGACGAATTTCCTTGGTCATTTTTCAACTCTAAACCCTCTAGATTTGATAGGTTCTTTCCCCAAACACTTATAATTGACTACATAACAAAAATATGCAAGAATCTACTCAAAACGACATCTAATTTCATGAATTTAAATCAAGGACTTCTCAACAACTTCAACAATCAAGAACCCAATAGAAACTTCAAACAAATCCATCAAGAACTCAATTTCTATACTTTCATGATCATAATTTCACTGAATAAAATCATTATTTGCTCGTGGATGAACTAACCCAATGCTATGTGATCTCACATAAATAATTCTACAGGAACTCGACGATTCCAACTTTCTTCTCCTCTTTTCTCCTCTTCTTTTCTCTTCTCTCAAAACCCTAACTTATTTTTATGAAGTGTAAAATGAATCCAATCAGTTGATCAAAATCTAATTTAATTAATTGGGTAGTGAAAAGACCATAATACCCTTATAAAATCTGGTTTTGACTGTCCTTATCTAGACATTCCAACTTCAAATGAGCATATCTCCTTCATATGAAATCGAAATTTATAAAACTCAGAGGCGTTGGAAATATAATTTAAATATATTTCCTACGGTATCTTGTAGCACACCTAACGCATCATGAGCTAAGAGTTATGGTTGTTTGAAGTTGACCCAAAACTCATACTTAACTTAACTTTGTCAAACTTTCTAAATTTGATTATTTCCAAAAATGGTTTCTTTCGAATTCTAAGTCTTTCTAGTAGCGGGGTCTTACAGATTCCTCCATTGAAGACTAACTTTTGGAATCAAAGTTTGATAGTTTTCATCCATTGATTCCTTCAATCCATGGAGTTCCCAAATTCCTTAATTTCATAGATTAGAATTCCTCAATTGAGTTAGGATTTTCTTCAATTATCATGGGTTATCTTCAATGTTGGTTCAAATGATTGAATTATGATCTTTTATGCATGAATTGATGAAATACTATGATTTTTGTAATGATTCTCCATGAACCTATGTAGACCCCATATTTTCCAATTATGATGATATATCGTAGGTTTTGACCTGAAAAGGTGAATTATGCACTTATGCATTATCTTCTGAAACTTATGCAAATGTTTTATGTGTTCTTTGAGAGTAAAACATCAATGATGATGTTGTTGAAAGGACATTCTCACAAACACATAATGGCATGATGTGAAAGGTTTTCTCACATAGAAAGGATTCTTAGGTTGAAAGTCTTTCTCACCTGATTGAATCAAAGATAAAAAATGATCATAAAAGGATCATGGACGGTGAAAAGTTTTTTCATGCATGGTCTAAGGAGCTATCCTAATGAAACTAACTTGGTTTGGTTGTACAAGGGCACCTTTCCATGGATTCTGAGATAAGTCAAGACTTAATAACTATTCTGTGGGATTTGTGCTTAGCACAGAGTGGATATTGAATATGAAATGGAAGCTCTCACGTCATTAGAGTCCGTGTTTCCAAAGTAATCTCATGAGATGGAAGCCTTCACGTAGTAGTGTCTGGGTTTCTAGTAGCAAACTTTGTATCCCTTAACTTTGTGCCCCCATAGGTTGATAGTTAGTGGATCCACTTAAGCTAGATGTTCATGGTTCTACCTTGGAAAGTAGAACAACCCTTTTCGGTGTGGGAAACACCAGGGGATCATGTAATAGCTCACATGGTCTCATGTCGGTTAAGGTTAATTCCCCACAAGTAATAATGAACTAAGGTTACTTCAAGAAGTATCGCATATGAGTTTTAAGGGTTTTAAAGATGAAGTTAACTTGCATTGACCATGATTTATGACTTATGGTTTATAGCTCTTTCATATGATGTTTAACTTGGTCAATTGCATGTCATGAAATGAAATGTCCATTTTTTGCATGTTTTAAATATTTTATGCATGGCTATCATACTTGGTACATTATTTTGTTCTAACGCATACTCTTGCCTACATTTTTTCCAAATCTAGGGTTCGATATTCAGGGTGCTCAGTTTTGTGGCTAGGCAGTGATTTGATTGATTTCCGAGCTTTAGTTAGTCCTCATGCTTCGAGGACGGACTCTATAGTTTCTTTCATGTATTTTCTCTTTTGGACATGATGT
Source organism: Solanum piurae (assembly GCA_029582685.1). NCBI lineage: Eukaryota > Viridiplantae > Streptophyta > Magnoliopsida > Solanales > Solanaceae > Solanum > Solanum piurae. Next base: position 11,586 of record JAJOOO010004898.1, on the reverse strand, counting down.
ATGGGCTAGATCCAATTTCATTCTATTGTATTAGATGACTACTATGAGACAAGAGTTTAGACTTCCACACTTTGTTTTATAAAATGTTTTGGACTTGGACTATTGCTTTACTCTTATTGTTCTATTTCTTATGTTATGAGAGCTAAGTGGCTTGTATGGAGTCATTTGGGGTTCTATACGTCATGTTACATCTAGGGGGTACCCTAGGTCGTGACAGTAATTTAGGATTTGTAAAACTGACCCAAATCAGATTTGACCCCAAAATCTTACTAAAAAATGTTTTAAGCTGATGGGGATAAGAAAAACACCAAAATACCCCTCACTAATTCGGGTAACTTTCCTTAACTTAATAAGCTGACTTAAACGGGCATATCTCCATCATACGAGCTCCAAATTTAGCAAACTCGGTGCTGTTGGAAAGAGAATTCAAAGACCTTTCATTTGATATATTATAAGCCACCTAACTCATCATGTACTTAAAGTTATGGTCGTTTCAAGTTTACCCAAAACTCAGAACTCAAGCATAACTTGTAAAAATTTCAATTTGACTCTTTCCAATTAGTTCTTTCTAATTTTAACATCTTCTAAGGCGGGATGTTACAATTGTATCCTTTAGTAAAGTACAAAGTTCATACGATCACCAAATAAAACTATAGAACATTGTTCAACATAGTTAACACCATTTAATTTTTCAACTATAAAGGTTGCATTTAAACACATTACTATTGATTATCATGGATCTATATATATGCAGCATTACAAAAACATATAATAAAAGAGAACCTAAGCAAGAAACTCCTACACTTTCAAATATTTCATAATATACATATAACATTCATAACCGAAGCAAGAAACCCCTTCACTTTCAAATATTTCAGAAAATTTCTATTTTATTACAACAAACCAATTTATAAATTCAAAACAGTCTATTTATAATAACCAATTCAATAAATTGTTAGTTAATAGAAGCATTCAGTCAAACAGCAAGCATAAAAAAAATTACTATACCATCCCTAAGCATAAAACTCGTGTTTATTAGTATGTACAAACATAAAGTGCTTCTAGTCAAATCTACATGAAACAAAATATAATTCCGGGGAAATTTCTTTTTCCTTTATAATTATCAAATGGGATATAATAACAAATGAAACATTAAAAGCACATACCACGTCAAATAAACATTCATTCATTTTCTAATAATCACACAACATTAGATTGACTTGAATAATACAATCATGTACCAGTCATTATTTTTAGCATAAAAATGCTTAGTAGCACAAAAAACCAACACCCAATAATATATATCATCCGCTTAATTAAATTAATTTTACTTAGCGAGATTATCATTTGACTGTATCTTCTACTACACTGAGGAATATATTGGCTAATATGTTTACCTCTGTCATCAACTTTGTACTCTACTGTCTCAAATTTTTGTGTTGGAAGGAATATTATCTCCACTTATCTCAAGCAGAAAGTTTTTTTATGTGTCTCTACCTTGATAACACCTAGTAAGTCACTGCTTTGATAACAACTAGGGATCTCCTCGGCTGGACACAATTTTCCTTCATATACATGTCTATTTATTCGTTTATTTTCTTCCAAATAATACATGTCAATTTATTTATTTATTTATTTATTTTCTCTTTTTCCAGAATAGAATTGCACCAATTTTGTTATGTATTTTACATAAGAATAAAGCGGAATATCCTTAAGAATGTTGGAAATCTTATGAAAAATACCTTCTTGACCAACACTTGTATTGAATTCACTTAAGCTTATACTTACTAACAAAGATTCAACAGAAAGAAAACTCAGCACAACACAATATTGAAAACAGAAGGAAGAAATTCTCTTTGCTCTTATCTTTCTCACCCAAAAGAACTAGGCTGAAAATCAATATATATTAGCAATGAAACTGTGGTTTAACGTTCTGATTGAAACGTTTCTTTTCCAAGATGTTACCAGCCATTAAGACTAAATAAAGATGAGTTATTGTAGTAATAGTCAAAGGAATTTAATGGGTTAATAAAATGGATCATTATAATGACAATAGAGAATTAGTCTTATTGCATTAAATAGAGTACTTTTGATGGAGAGGAAATATTTTGGACATAAAATAATATTCTCTTTCAAATATAATAGGAGGTAAAATAATTCATTTTTGATATAGTACTAGAATCATTTTTCCAACACATTTTTCTGTATATACTCTTCAATTAATGAGGTTCTTAACTATATTACAATTTTTAAGAAAATAATAAAAAATAATAATAATGGAATGTAGCCTCTAATATATGTCTTAAATATTTTTTTAAAGAAATGTGCTATAGCCCAAGCAATTCACTTAATATGGACTAAAAGGTAGCAATAAAAAGAGAAAGAGATAATCAGAAAGAAACATAAAAGAGATATGCAGAGCTGAGTAAGGGGAGGAGCTAGTAAGGGCTCAGGGTTCATTTTAACCCCTTCAGCGGAAAATTATATTATTTATACATGATTAAAATTATTTTTTATGTATATATTGTTGGAATTTGGAAATCACCCCTTTCAAGTTCTCCGTGTGTTTAGTTCTTCATATTTTGAACTCTTTTAATGAAAATCTTGACTCCACCACTCAGTCAGTCATAAAAAGTGGTTTGATTAATGTAATTAGCATACATTAATCAAAACAGCTAATTGTGATTTGTTAGTGGAGAAATCAAAGCACATATATTCCTGACAAGTACAAGGTTCAATGTATTAAATCATATGATATCAGAACTTGTCAAGAATTCATGGATCAGGACCGTTAATCTTCCCAAAACAAAATGAAAGAGGGAGTATATAGATATACTTATGTCCCTATATCTACAATGTACATTGAAATTGATAATGTCCGCATAGGGGGAAGTTATTGGGAATGAGTTAGATACTATTTTCCTCCGTCGAATAATTGTTGTCCACTATATTATTTTAAGATGTCTAACAATATTTGTCAATTTGATGAAATCAATTAATAATCTTACACTTAGTTCCTTGTACCAAAATGTGAAATATCCCATAATCTTTCCATTGAGATGCTAGAGTATACATATTTTCATACTTACCTTTGCATTTTTTTTCACCTTGTTGTATAGGTGATGAGCCCGGTATGAGTGGCAAGTCATTTTTCGTAGCTGTTAATAGTTTCAGAAGTCTTGGAGGTATTGTTTGGCTGTTTCCACAACATCAAAACTTCATATCATTATGCTTTATTTCTATTTTTTTTATCCTTCAATAGTGTAGTCATGTTGCCATACTTTGAGTTCTTAGAGACTTGTACTTATGTCATAAGGTTTTGGGATTTTAACAATGTCTTAACATTTCTACATTTCTCGTACTGATTATTTTCAAACAATCAATTTCAGATTTACTTAGGTTTTTCGTATTTAATTTCAACATTTTCTGTCTTTTGAATTTTTTGTGATGAGGGTTGTCTTACCTATTGATTGGGTTGGTTTGGTGCAATCAAAGAACCAGATTTTTGGGTCATGACAGTTCACCACTTAGCCTCTAACACCAGTTTAGTGATCAACCAGACAGCTGTACCACAAACAAATTCAAACATAATGAATGCACTAGCGAAAAAATAATTGTGATATTGTAGTGTGCTTTTTCTCAAACTTCATTTGATAAAAATACTTTAAAGAATAAGTAGGTTTTGGAAGTTTGGCCAAACAAGCTCTAAATAAGAGTTTTATATTAAATTAATTCATTCATTAACAATCATTTCCTTTGATTATCACATTATAAAAGACCACATATTTCTACGAAGAATCTAATTAATTTCTATAAATTTAATACAATTTACTTAAGTAATTTGCTTTATATTGAAGAACAAATTTTTTATGTCCTTACCTACAAAAAGGGAGAAAATTGGTGGGATATGTATACAATTTATTCTCCATTTCAAACTCTTTTTCTTTTATCTTCTTTGTTTCTGTATTTATCAAACAATATAAAAAATGACGTGTTTTACTCTATTTTCTCTTACTTCCTTTTCGCACACATTTATTAAACAAAAGGTTTATAATATTTAAGCCCATTTGGGCAAGTTATTAATAACGGTCAAATTAATAAATTCGATTCCAAAACAAATTAGGAACACAAGTTATTAACTTCCCAAATGCACTAGGCAATATGGTAGGCCATCTCTTTATATATCATATTGTCAATAAATCTATTTAAAAAAAAATAGTAATGCAATTATTAATTTTCCAAATTAACAAGGAAAACAATTTATTAATTTTCCAAATATAATCAACAAGGAATACAATTTATTTATTTCACAAATATAATAAGCTAAGAATATAAATTAATTAATTTTCAAATATAATGAACTAGGAATACAATTTATTAATTTTCCAAATGAATTAGAAAATATGGTAGGCCATCTATATATATATATATGTATATTATATTGTCAATAAATCTGATTTCAATACAAAATAGGAATACAACTTATTAAGTTCCCAAATAAAGATATGGTAGGCCATCACTATATATACTTCATTTTCACTCAAACTTATTATACATTATTTTTTGCTACTTATGTTCCTTTTAAAAAATCAAGTAAATTCCAACATTATTTTGTTTAATTCGATCTGTATTAGTTTTATTGAAAAATTAGCAACTCTCATTTTCATTCTTCTATTGTTGATATGTATAAGGCCCAATGCAAATTGCATTCTTGTAGAATTTAAAGTTAAGAGTTGACTACGATCAAATAGTTGAATGAACGAGTTTGGATTTATGATTGAAATGTTCCAACATCTCTGTATGATTATTTTGAACTTGTCTGCAAATTTTAGTTAAATTTTTATGAGTTTCGAATGGATTTTGAATATTTTTAGTGATTTGGCCTTGTTAAAGCATAAAAATGTGTCGATTCAAAGGTCTGTTTTTAGTTTTAGAGATCAAAGTTACATTCCAAGACTTTTGAAATTTCATACATGATTTATAGGTTTGACATGTAATTATTTTTTATGATTTTGACAAGTCCATATCAATTTTTTATCATGAAACATAAAATTATTCTTGAGCAAGAGTATTTGAAAAGGAAAACGAGCACGATATTGAATTTTGATTGAACAAGTAGGTTTGTATAATTATGTAGGTGTAACACCTTGGATTCAAATTGCAGGTTTCCTAGAATTCTGGTGCCAGTACCGACGAAGCCACCAACGGCTCGTGGTCTATCACACGGTCTGTAGGTAGGCCCATGGTTGGGCAGTACAAGTTTTCCAAAAATGTTTAGTCCCAGTACTTTTGACGGTTCACCAGGACAGTATACCATTCAATGTACTACGTAAGCCTCGTAGGTGAGTCCCAGACTTAGTGAGGTTTTAAGATAAAAATTTGGAACCCACGGCGAGATGTATGGTCCCTAAGTGGACCCATAGATCGTATATAGGGTTCCGTTATTGGGAGTCCAAAGTTGGTGGTCTCTGAATCCTCTGACAGTCAACCAAGATAGTTTGTGGTAGGACCTATGGATCGTAGGTCAGACTGTCGGTGAGAGTCGACAATTATTTTAAAATGGGCTTTTGGTGTTTTCCCAAATTATTCCAACCCAATACTATGTCGACTTACCCATTACCCAAAGACTTATATAATGATTTTTACCTCAAAAGTCACCGATTGAATTCATTCTCCTAAATTCCACAAAATTGAACAAGTCATCCTCTCAAATATTTCTCTCTTTAAGAAAGAAAAAGAAATCTAGGGTTTCAAGATCAAGTCTCCTAATCCTCCGTTGATTTCAAGATTTTTGCATTGAGGTATGATAGTCTTCACCTATGGAGCTCTTTCCTCCATAGGTTTCCTAAATTCTCTAATTTACAAGTTAAAAATCTTCAATTGAAATTAGGGTTCTCTTCCAGGTCATGGGTTCCTTTCAATGTTGATCTAATTGATTGATTTTTTTGAACTATTATGCATGAATTGAGATAATTCTATGTTTTAAAATGAATCCCCATGAACCCATGCTTAATTTATATTTTCTAGACTATAATGATTGAAAGTGGGTTTTGAACTATGAAAGATGATTTTTTAAAGATATGCATGTTCTTATGAAATTGATGAAATATGATATAAGTTGCTTTAAGAGTAAAGAGTAAATGTTGTTGCCTCTTGTTGTGAAAGGATTTTCTCACATATTACTCAATACATGCATATGAAAGGATTTTCTCACATAAAAGATTCATAAGGTTTAAAGTTCTTCTCACCTAAAATTAATCAAAGTTAAGGAGCTATTCTAATGATGAGGCATGCGGCGATTACCCATGTCCTCTAATGGAAAGACAAGATGCGATCACCCATGGTCCTTAAAGATAGGATGAATATGATTGATGACTAATCTGTTGGAATTATGCTTAACACCAAGTGAACAAGTGGTGATTACCTCTGCATGATAAACTATGTACCACCATAGGTTGTCTTAGATAAACATTAGCTAGTGGATCCACTTAAGTTAGAAATTATGGTTCTTACCTTGGCAAGTAAGGACACCTCTTTTTGGTGTTGGGTAGACACCGGATTCCATGTTATAGCTCACATGGTCTCTATGCCGGTTAATGCAAATTTCCCACAACAATAATGATGAACTAAGGTTACTTTTAGAAGTATCTCACATGTGTTCAAAGATGATTTTACTTGCATTGACCATGATCATGATTATGCTTTTGACCTCTTATCTCATGTTTTAGCTTGGTCTTTGCATATCACAAAAATGTCCTTTTAGCATGATTTTATAACTCTATGCATTGCTATCATACTTGGTAAATTATTGTACTAACGCATACTATTGACTACATTTTTCTAAAAATGTAGGGTCCGACGCTTCGATTCGGCATCCCCGTGGCTAGTGATCACTTTGATAGCCTTGAGTAGTGGTGAGTCCTCATGTTCTGAGGACCAAAATTTGTATTGCTTTTCGCCTTTACCTATCAGATATTGTATGCAATGTATGTGTTATGTCCCAATCACACTTGATGCAATAGATGACTTTGAGACTATGTAGACTTCTGCTTCATTTTTTTTAACAAACTCTTTAAGATATAAACTGTCTTTTTGAACTCTTTAATTCTATATATCCGTCAAGTTTTAACCCGAGGTAGATAAATATGAGGAAATGGAGAAGGATGTCAAGGCTAAGACTGATGATGTGTTAGCTAGAGAGATTCATGATCGTAAGGAAGAAATGAGAAACCTCCAAACTACCTGGGGAAACAAAAGCTTAGAATATGAGGATCTGTGTGTGTGCAACTAACTTGCTTGTAGGGTACAAACCACCAAAGTTTTATATATTCAATGGAATTGGTGATCCTCATACACATCTAAGGGCATATTGTGATAATTTGGTAGGAGTGGGTAGAGACAAGAAGGTTTGTATTAAGTTGTTCATAAGAAGTTTATCCGATAAATATTTTGCTTGGTACAAACAACATGATCTCCATAAATGGCCTGGTTGGAGTGATATGGCACAAGACTTTATGGATCTATTCAAGTTCAACCCTGACATCACACCCAATAGGTTCTACTTGACTAAGTTAAACAAAAAGTCAACTTAGATATTTCGTGAGTATGCTCTACATTGGAGGTTTGAAGCAGCTAGAGTCCAAACACCGATGAGTGAAAGTGAAATGACTACTACCTTCATTGAATGTCAAGATAATAGTCTTTACTATGAGAAAATGATAACCATGATGGGGGAAAAGTTCACAGAAATCATTAGAATGGGAGAAATCTTAGAAGAAGGATCAAATAGGCAAGAATCCAAGACTTTACAACCTTGCAAGATGCAAACAAAGAGATTCAATATGGTTCTATCAATGGGAATAAAAATAAGAGAGAAGATGTATTTTTTGCCATGGTTGACCAAGGATGCACGCCAAGTCAAGTTCCTCCCTACTTAAATCAATCACATCAACCCATTTACCCTTACCAATTTGGTGAAGCCTTACAAAGTCTCTACCGTTCTCCATCAACTCCTTACCGTGTCTACAACACCTAGTAAAACTACTATCAACCTCGAACCCCTACTTACGATAAACCACATCCGTACCAACCCGTCCAGGCTTCACATTTCCAAAATCAACCATATGCTGCACCTAGAGCTCGTCCAAATCATGAGATGAAAATCACTCACAACTACAAAAAATAGTCAAACCATTGGCTCAGTTGTTTGAGAGGTTGAAAACAGCAGGTATGATACAACCAATTGATGGGAAAATTCCTAATCCTATTCCAAAGTGGTTTGATGGTTCCAAGCGTTGTGCCTATAATTCTTGAGTTGTTGGACACGACACTGAGGATTTCTACAGTCTTTAAAATAATATTAAAGTTTAATCAAAGAAGAAGCAATCCAACTTACTGGAACTCAGCACAACGTGAACAACCACCCTGTGCCCAAACATGAGAATGTTAATGTGAATATGATAACTATAGAGGAAGATTGGGTTGCAAAAGGAAGTATTGTTCCAATTGGAAAGGTGAAAAGGACACTTTATCATCCTTTGATGCTTCTACCATGACAATCCAAGAACAAACAACAAAAGAGGTTACTTCTACAACTGCTTACATGCCTTTCTACAATTCCGAGACACCGACTATTCGGGGTGCTGAACCAGGAGAGACTCTGAAGAATTTTAATTGTACTTCATCCTTGGTTCACCGAGAGTCTTGGTAGATTTAACAGGTAGTAACCCTTTTTGAAATAACACGATTTTAAAACATTGAGGCTTAAATCGTGCCTTAAAACTTTATGTTGTTTTGCATCATTTTTTGAAAGCTTAATTGCAAAATCTATGAATGCATTTATTATTTTATTAATTGTCTCTTACTTATTACTTCTAGGTATACATTGATTTTAATATATGAATTTTCAAATCTGCCAACTTTATGATTGAGACATAATGAAACAAATGAACAAAGTTTAAAAGCCAAACCATATTTTTGGAGGATGGGAAGATAACTCACAATCGATCGAGGAACATGACAACATTACAATATTCGAGCATGAAGTTTTTCCATTCACGATAAGTAAAAACACTACACCAAAGGGAGACTTTAGATATGTTTCCTTTGAATATAACTTTTAATTTTCATATACCTTATGAACTACGTTTTAACATGATTCTTTTGGTAGGATACGTAGGCATCCCACATATGGTTCGGTTTTACTATAGAACAATTCCAATTCTCTTATTGATAAATAGGAGAACTATGTTTGACTTGATTCCCTCGGTGGGATACATAGGGCACCCGCAGACTGTTCAGTCACTTTAGGGTAGAAAATAATTCCTTTTACTATTTATGTAATTTAAAATACACATGACCTAATTTCCTTGGTTGAATATGTAGGCAATCCATATCGGATTCGGTTCCTTTATTATAAAATTTTCAAATTATTTTTATGTACTGGAACTATGTTCTGACTTGATTCTCTTTGCGAGATAAGTAGGCAACCTATATAAGGTTCGGTCTCATCACAACATAAATTTACTATACTTCTCTGAAACCAACACTGGAGCACATTTTGGAAGATAGGGTCAAGGAATTACTGCACATTTTCAAGCTATATATGCTGCTACCTGATAAGAAGTAAATAGACAAATGACGTTCATTTTGTTTCAACATTGTCACAATCTAAGAGTTGTTAGAATTTTTTTTGTTACAACTTATAAACATATACTTACTAACAAATTACTCTTTCATTTTATTTAATTTAATTTTATAAAACATATACTTTTTATTATTCATCTACCAAGTCTCAAAACAGAGATAATAAGGTCTGAATAAATAGGATGGACAGAGGGCCATGATGAGTCTGAGATTTCGACTCATTTAAGGCTTTGTTTTGATAGCTTTAGTATCCTCAAATGCCTAATTTATGCTCTAAACTGATGTTAAAGTGTTGATTTGCAGCTTTTAAGGCTAAGTAGCAAGGCAAGGACACTACCGGGCAAAAAAGAGCAAACAAGTTAAAGAAGTGAAGAAAAGCTATCCTGCTGATCGCCAAGACCACTCGGTGCACCGCCGAGTGCCTCTTCTAGCTCGCCTAAAGTTCCAGCGTGCGAACTTTTGGAAAAAACCAAGTTCGCAACAAAAATGGCCAGTCGACGAATCGCGATCCACTCTTCCACAACAAGTTGGATCGCCCAAAGTTACAGAACTTGGGAGGTTGATGACCAATCTGAATGGCGATGGAAGGGAGCAAAAGGTGGATCACCTAATGACTCAGTGAGGCCCGACTTATTCCGCCAAATTGACTTTCAGGCTAAATTTTGGGTAACTATAAATTGGAATTTTAAATGAAATTTGAGGAGTTCTCCCCCAGTTATTCAAGTTCCCATTCTAGAAGTTAGAGGTTTCTCTTTGTTTTTCTGTTTTTATTGTAGACCTTGAGGATTTCTAAGCTTAATTTTGAGGATTTGCAAGTGAGTTTATGAATTTCTTCAATTTGGACCATTGTAAAGACTTGGGAACCTTACCCAGATCATGGCTAATGTATTTGGTAATCGTTTCTCTATTTTTATGATGTGTAGCTAAAACCCCAATTCTTGGTGTATGATCATGTGATTATTGGCTGAATTAGCTTATGGGTATTGTTAATTACTGATGTGAGGTCAAAATACATATTTTTAATCATTATTTGCCTCATATTTATTATTTATATTTGTCCATTTTGAGCATAAATTTTATGGATTGTCCTAAATTGTGTATTTTATTTGTAGGGTTAAAATTGTGGGAAAATGAGGAAGTTTGGAGCTAAAACGAAATTAAAGATGGAAGGTTGAAGAAGGAAATCAAGCAGACAACTTAATAGATTAAATTGAATAAAATAATATATTTATATATATATGGGAATGATGGCTGCAATTGAGGAATTTCAATTTTGATGGTTGCTGCTGCCACGTGGCAGCAAGTGAATAGTGAAGAAACATGTTGAGGCGCCAGCACCATGATTCACGCGGCGGAAAAAAATAAAAGGAATCCAATTCCTTTTGGTTTTGGATTCCTAATTTAATTTGGACTCAATTATTTTACTTAGGATTTCTATATCTATAAATAGGACATGAAAAATTATTTTTGAGGGGAGCGAAGAATCAAGATACAAGACATTATAAATTTTCTTCTAGCTTAGGAACTTTGGAAGAGCCGCCGTGGAGGCCGGAGAATTGTGATTTATTCTTTCTTCTCCTTTATTATTTATTTGTATTCGTGATTTATAAAAGATAGTTTAGCTATTGTTCTTAACTTTTTATGATTAACACAAAAATATTTATTGTAATAAATTTTGATTGTGTTCTTGAGATAATGAGTAGCTAACTTTCATAACTAGGGTTGTGGGAACCATGAGCGATTAACAAAGTATGAATAGTAAATAAGCAATTTTTGAATAGTGTTTTGCATGCTTTGATAATTCTTTCGTTTAGAAGTCCTTTTAGCGGTTGCAAACGTTAGAACTCGCCTTGTTGCTACTTGCCGGACCAAGGAGGTAATCAACAAGAAAAGAATTATCAACATAGATTTAGTGTGATACTATCTAATAGGCTAGTGTCG
>JAJOOO010004897.1:0-23337 GCA_029582685.1 Solanum piurae | reverse complement strand
CCCGGGGGGGGGGGGGGGGAGATGAAGTGAAAAAAAATAAATTCTTTTATAAAAGAAATTTAAATAAAAAAAAACTTTGAAAAATGCCGGAGGGAGGGGGGAGAGATAAAGTGAAAAAAATTAAATTCTTTTATAAAAGAAATTTAAACAAAAACAAAACTTTGAAAAATGGTCGGGGGTGGGGCAAGTGATGGAGTGTGGTAAAAAAAATATTTTACATTTTGTTTTATAAAAGAAATATTATATTTTTGGATAATAATTTTTTAATTTAAAATTTTAACTAATACTAATAATTTATTTAATTTTTGTCAAGGTTGAATGTTTTGTCCATGTGGAGTGTGATTTGATAATTTTTTAAAATAAAAGAGAGAGTGTATTACACACACAAGATGAGAGTGGTATTAAAGAGAGAGGTGTGTTTCTCAAACTAAAAAGTGATAGTTTAGGTATGAAACTCAAAAAAAGGGTATAGTTTAAGTGTGTTTTTGAAACTTATCTCTTAGTTAATTGATAGTTGTAGATTAGTCAGTAGTTTGTTAGATATTTTCCATTCATCTACTATAAATGTACACATACAGATGAAATGAATTAGTTTTTTCACATTGTCACAAACAATGCTTTACAGTTCCTTTTTCTCCCTTTTTCGTTTCTAATGCAACATCAGAAGAGAAGCAGCCATGGATGAATATCAAGCTCTCAATATAGCTTGATCATATAATTTCAATGTTTGACATGGTATCAGAGCATCATGTCAATTTTTCCGCAATCAATTCCTCGTGTATTGTCGATCTGCAATTGTGTGAGTTTGTTCATCTCGACTGAAAACCCAAGCTTCTCAATCTTCTGCTGTTTTCTCTTTTCCTATTCCTCATACTGTTCACGAATTGATAGTTGTTGATGATGACTAATGACATTAACAATATTGCTACTAATACCACCGATACCCCAATTGATTCGTCTAGTCCATTGTATATGCATCGATCTGATAATCTGGGTGCAATGCTTGTACCAAATCCTTTTAATGGAGTTGGTTATAGATCCTGGAGAAGAGGTGTACTACGTTCTTTATCAGTAAAGAACAAACTTGGATTCATCAATGACGAGTGCGAGAAGCCGGCCAATAGTTCCCCAAATTTTCGTTTGTGGGAGAGATGTGATGATATGGTCACATCCTGGATTCTGAACTCTTTAGGCAAATAGATTGTTGGTAGCGTCGAATATGTGAACGATTCAGCTGAACTCTGGAGGGAGTTGGAGGATCGATATGATCAAACCAATGGTGTGAAGCTATATCAAATTCAAAAGGAGATCAATTATTTGTCACAAGGAATTTTGGACATAACTGGTTATTATACAAAAATGAAGAAACTATAGGAAGAGTTGAGTAGCCTAAATGTGAAAACACAGTGTAATTGTGCTTGTACTTGTGGTGCGAAGCAGAGTGTACACAAGGGAGAACAGGACATGAGACTTATACAGTTCTTAATGGGGTTAAATGAAGTATACATTGCAGTACGAGGCAGCATTTTGATGATGAATCCATTACCATCTTTGCCACAAGCTTTTTCACTGCTTTTCAAGGATGAAAGGCAAAGAGAAATCAGACCTGGTAACCAACTAGGCACTGCCTCCACATCTCTTAGTGCTAGTGTTTCAAGATCTGGGGGATATAATGCAAACAATGGTACTGTTTCTAGGCCAAGTTATGATGCATCTGGGAGCAATGGTGGAAGTGGTTTTAGAACCAATTATTCATCATAGACTGGTCAGTCCTCTCACAAACAAAGAGTTTTCTGTGAATTCTGTAAGAAACACACACAAAGGAAAAATGCTACAAACTTCATGGTTACCCCCAAAACAATCAGAATTGTCACAATCAGAACTATCAGAATCAGAACTATCAGAATCAGAATTTCAGGAACCAAAGGAACAACAACAACAACAACAATTCTGATTGGAAAGGGAAGAAGATGGCACATGCTCAAGGACCTTCTGCAGACATGTTGTCTACTAGAGATGATGATATGAGAGAGGAAAAGCAATATCTAAGCATTTATAAGGACCAGTATGCACACTTGGTGAACGTTCTGCAACCTTTTCATCCTACAAACACAGGAGAATCATCAGACAACAATATTGCCAATGGATCTGTAAATTTTGCAGGTATTGTAGTTTGTTCTAACAAAATCTCTTCTATTGAATTTGGTAAATTGTCATGTAAATGTTCAAAAGCAAGAGAAGACATATGGATCATAGATTCAGGTGCATCTAACCACATGACTTTCCATAGATCTCATCTAACCAATATTAAACAACTACCCTATCCTGTCCTAGTGAGCCTTCCAAATGGTGATAAAGTCAAAGTAACTGAAATTGGTAGTGTTCATTTGACACCTGAAATTACTTTACACAAAGTTTTATATGCTCCTTGATGACACCCAATTTTGGCTCCCCACATTTAATAATAATAATAAATAATAATAAACAATAATAAAAAAATATATATGTTATGAAATTTTTATAGGAATACATTTTTAATTATTTATTTGACTTGATAAATTTATTTCATAAATGTTATATCTTATAAAGATTAAATATATTATATATATCTTACTACTTACTTTCTCATTTTTTTTATAAAATAAATAAATAAATGTTGTTCTTAAGAATTAATTCTATTTTTGTTCAAATATAATTTCTTTTGTCGCAATAGATATTTTTCGTACATTGTTCAAAATTAGAAAGCTTAATTAATTAATTTATCTTAATTTAATTTTAAGAGTGACTAATTTTATCAAATTAGCTAGTCTTGCAAAATAATTTAAAAATAAATAAATTATGACTATTTAATAAAGAAGTAGTTATAATTTAAATGATTTTAATTTGAGCAATTTTGGCAATCCAAGTCCCCTTAAACCGGCCAATCGATGTTTGCCACGTAGGCGAGCACATGGATTGTGTTTCTTTAGCTTAAATCTTGACCCTACGATTAAATCTAATGGTCCTAGTTAATTAAAATGTTATCATTATTTTATATATATATATATATATATATATATATATATATATAACTCTTCCTTTTAATTCATGATTTATCCTAACCGTCCGATCAAACGATCGGACGACCCAAATTAAATACCAAAGCTTTTCATCACTCCCAAAATAGTACAAGACCGTTTCCGACTTTTCTTTCTCCAAGACGTCGCTTCTTCCTCAGACGCCTCACTCTTTCTCCTCCTTCCCCGTGCCTCTTTCAACCTCTCCCATCAAGGTCGGCCATGAACCGCCGGAAAACAACAATATCCGGCGATCTCCAACATCATCCACTCCCTCATCACCTCACAACTTCTCCTCCTTCCCCAGGCGCTGCCCTTCCCCATGCCCTTCACTCCTTCATCCCGTCAAAGAACGGCCATTAACCGCTGGAAAACAACAATTTCCGGCTGTCTCTTGATTTATGTCTCCTCCATCATCCTTTTCTGATGAAAAGAGACTCCTACGCCTCCTATGCCTGATCCCAACGGCTCCAAAAATCTAAAAAGTGGATGTCGATTTGATTTTATTTGCACTCCTCTATCCCCAATGATTTTCAGATTTTAAATCCGACTTTGAAGTCCGATTTCGCCTATAAAAGGGCAGGGTCTTCCCATTCGAAGGGGAGGGCGGAGGAATCAAGAAAACGGAGAGGACCAAGAGAAGAACGACAGAAAAGAGGGACAAAAGCACACTCCAAGCATTAGGTTTTAGAATTTTTCGATCTTCTTTCATCTCTCTATTTTCGATTTTGAATTCTAGTTTCGAGAGTAAGTTTGAAGTTGGAATCTCTTGACGTAAAAGATCTTGTTTACAGCCAAGCACAAGGTCAGTAATCCTTTTTTTAAAATTCAGAAAATTTGGTGATTATCATGGGTGTTTAATTTTTTTCATATTTGTGTTTTAATCCCCTTGGATTACTTTGTTATAGGAATAGTATCTCCATTACTGTTGATGTATTTAGGCAACATTCTTTTCTTTAAGATGGAAATAGTGACCCTTTTTTTATTATTTGCTATACATTAATTGAAAGAGCATGTGGCGGGTCTCTCTCTATTTTAGACTATTGTGTTGGATGATATTTCTTGCTGGTCTTAACTCTCAATTACTCACCAGATTAATATGCAAATGATAACATTTTAGGAATTTAAGAATCCATTGCTTACATTAGGATTTTATTGCGATATTTTAAAGTAAAGTTTTGTTCAATCCATGTTTTCTTTAGTTTTTTTTGGTTCAAGTATCGAGTTCATGAACATTAGATTCCATTTATTATTTCTTTGATTCCTGATTGCGAAGCACGAAGATATCTATCCTAACATTAGTCTTTGTAGTTATATGAAACGGTTTTGTTTTCACACCTACGAGTCTTTGCAGTTATATGGAATGGTCCTGTTTTCACACCTACGAATCTAGGAAGATCAACGCTTGATTATCTATCTACAAAATATATGAGAGCCTCACATAGCTTACTGGCCATACTATATTGATCATTGATTATTGACATGAAGCCTAGTAATTTGTCATGATATAGGAATAACTAGTTTGTTAATCTGTGACTTTATCAATGAGAATCATTTTTTTGGAGTTTACCAAAGAGATGGTTAAGCAAATAGATAAGCTTTCTTCTTTGCTAAATTTAGTAATATATTGAAAGGGCTCCGAGTTCATATTATATGCATAGTCATTATATCCTAAGATCTGTGATAATATCGGGGGATTATTGGGTTAATATATGCGTTAATTGACTTAGAATAATTTGGCATTTGCAGTTCTAATTCGTTGTCTATGTTAAACCCTCCTTAGTCTTATATTTAAAACAACGTCTTAAAGTATTGACATGCCCTGTTGACATTTGAACATAGTTAAACAAACATAAGTATAAAATGGAATGACTACCTATTTTGCCTAATGGTGTGATTGATCTTTTGTGTGAAAATTATCATTTTTCTATCGCCTAAGAGTATTGTTCTTTCCTAACAAGCTTAATGACAATATTGGTTAGATCACATGTAGTTTGAGAACTCTTTTTATTTTAAGTTCATGTTGCTTCTCTTTTAAATTTGATATTGTTGTTTGAATAGTTTCTAATCTTTTCTCTCTTTATTATGTTTCATGTACAATCGGAGGGTTGGAGTTTCTACTTTGGAACTCATTATTGGCCTTAAATATTAGGCCAACATCATTAGAATCATCGCGATGCTTGGAGTCTCGCAAATTAGGAGTCTAATATTTTCTTAAGCCTTTCTTTCGTTATCCCAATTATGTTATTTTGGCTAACCTTTACTCACAAGTTTTTGATAGATTGCTTGTCTTTTATTTTGAAGTTTATTTTATGTGAATTAATATTATTTGCTTATGAATTTAGTTGAGACATCTTTAGAACAAATGATACAAAAGATATTTTCTTAAAAAATGGATTAGCATTTTCACTTATAGCATTCTTTCAAGCCTTTTAAGTTAAAAAGGGAAGCTTATAGTTTTAAAAGATTTCCAAATGAAGTTTCAAAAGGGTGAAATAATATTCATTTAGGTATTTAACTAGAAAAAAATAAAACTCATGAGTTGGGACTTCCAAATGAATTTAGAGATACATAAAGGCAAAAATAATCATTTAGGCCTACTCATCGCTTAGGACCTCCAAATATTTTGAAACTAATTTAAAGGCTAGAATAATTACATTTAGAAATTTACTTAGGACCTCCAAATATTTTGGAACTAGTTTAAAGGCTAGAATAATTACATTTAGAAATTTACTTAAGGCTAAGATATTTATCTTTAAATATACATTTTTTTAAAGAAAATAAGTAGGGAAGGCTCATATATTTAACAAAAAAAAAATATAACTATAGAATAAGGCTCAATAGTTACGCCTATTTATACTCTTTACATCACCCCTTTATGAAATATATCGGCTATTCTCAATTTTTTTTCTTTTAATCAAATATTTCTAAAATATTCTAATCTCTTAACATGTTATTTCAAAATTTTAGGTTCAAAATACAAGGTACATACATATATATGTCATACACATAAAGGTATATATTCTATATTTTTCTTTACATAATCTATTTTTTTATCTACTATCCCGAATGTTATTTATTTATTTTTATAATTTATTCCTACACTTTACACATATTATTTTACTAAATCTAATATATCGTTAACTTATCTCTACATGTAAATAAAATAATAAACATTCACATATTTTAAACAACTTACATGTATATACTACACTTTATAATATGCATATTTAAGATCACAAACCTTTATATAATATTTTAACATCTAGTATCATTTATTTTATTTATTTTAGAAAACTCCATTCTATATATTTTCATTCAACTTACACATCACATATTACTATATATTTACACTCAACTACTATCTTACTTTTCACGTCTTAATAAGACGACATGTTTTCACAAATTCAACATCTATATATTTAGGATAATTTTATTATGATACACCTATCTATATATATTTTTATATATGAATATATCGTATATTTAAGTACATTTATTTATTTATTTTACAATACTACGATTAAATCCATTTTATAAGACATATATATGTCATACCTTGTATTACACTCCTTTTAAACTAACTAATTAACTTATCATTGATTTTTAAAAGCAAATAAATAAACAAGTTTTCCAAATCATATTTTTCTAAATTGAGTTTAAGGACTATCTTCAGATAGGCTCTGAGGGGTTCTTAACACCTTCCCCTCGAGTAACCAAAACCCTTACTCAGAATCTCACTGGTTTCGTAGATTAAAACAGAGTTTACATCTACATATTTAAAAAATGGTTTTCCTAATATTTTCCTTAAAATTTAGGTGGCAACTCTAAAACAAAACAATTTATTTTTTTTCAAAATCAGAGTGACAGTCATATTATGTTGTGAACTGTTTCGGCCGGTTCGAAATGGGGTGCGACAATTATAATATATCATAGTATTATTTCTAGATAGACCACCCCGCTGAGAGAGACTCCCATGAGCTTTGGAATGCCTAGAATTTCAGCAGTGTTTATAAGAAGTGAGATGATCGTTTTTGCAATCTTGACCTTGTGGGAGGACTAATTAATCAAGTTTGTCAGAATGGTCAAATTTCTGGGTAAGCTTTACAATCCCAGAAAAGAATCTCAATAAAAAAATTCATATGGAGAATGAAGTTTTTTCTTCAAAATCCACTAATTCTACTAAGAAATGAAGTTTTCTGTTAAGAATTGAATATATTCATCAATTTGAAATTTAAAAAAAAAGCATAAATCAAAATGGGAAAAGGCTCAAATATGCCATCGAACTTTCAGAAAAGGCTTATTTATGCCATCCGTTAAAAGTTTGGCTCATCTATGCCATTACCGTTTAAGAAAAGGCTCATTCATGCCATTATTTTTTAACGGTGGTTTTGCAAATCCATTTTTTACAAGTGACCAATTATAATTCGGCCATGTCATTATTTTTTTATAATAAAAAATCAAATTTCAGAATTTTAATTTTTTATTATAAAAATAATAATGACGTGGCCAAATTATAATTGGCCACGTGTAAAAAATGGTTTTGCAAAACCACCGTTAAAATATTTGTTCAGAATTTTAATTTTTTATTATAAAAAAAATAATGACGTGGCGGAATTATAATTGGACACGTGTAAAAAATGGTTTTGCAAAACTACCGTTAAAAAATAATGGCATGAATGAACCTTTTTCTTAAACGGTAATGGCATAGATGAGCCAAACTTTTAACGGATGGCATAAATAAGTCTTTTCTGAAAGTTCGATGGCATATTTAAGCTTTTTCCCAATCAAAATAGAATCAAGTGACTGCATAACTCGGAAAACATGAGACTACACCTGCTATTAGAGTGAAATCAGGGCAACTCATTTTATGGCAAAATTGTTCATGAATTCTAAATAGAGATCGAACACGAAAAATATGAATCCACAAATCCACATTATATGACTAACTCCAACTTTATGAACTCACCAATCAATTAATCTCGAATAAGATATGACTAAAATACTTCATGTTTCTTCATTTTTCCTCCATTATTTGGAAACAAATGAATAAACAAGCAATTTTTTTGTTGCTTTCAGTATAAAAGGCCTAGGGCAAAGAATCAGTAAAGCAAAAACACAAATAAGCAGAGAAAATAAATTTAAAATCACATGCAAGAAAAAAACAAAAGTAAATTAGAATTTGAAATTCAAAATCAAAGAATGAGGAAGAAGACCTCAAATCAGTAGATTTGACGATTTTCTCCACCAGCAAAAATCAAAATCAACTTAGAAAAAAACTTGAAAAATTCAGCTTCTTCAACCAACAATTGTTCTTATCTACAGAATCAAACTTGAAAAACTCAGAAATCAACCAACGATTTTTTGTTTAGAACACAAACCATCACGTATGAGTTCTGGACTAGAGTGAGAGAGAAGTGGGCAGTTGCGAGAGAATGAGAAAAGTGTACAAAAAGTTCTTATTTTTTGGGGGGAAAGGAATTTAAGAGCTGAAATGTTTTTATGTGTAATGACCCAATCGGTCATTTTTGGAAAGTTTCATGAATTTATCATTTTGCCCCATCCGATATCGACTCCGAGTCTTTTATGATTGGATTTTTGAAAAGTTAATTTCGAACTTTGAGTTTACAGTTGAGAATTTGGAAGGATAATTTTGTTAAAAAAGTGGTTTTGCGCTCTATCTTTAGCGGACTCCTCGCTTTACGTTAGCGGACCTACAGGTCGGGCCGGGGCTCTGTGCTCTTTCTTTCTGTGTGGGACGATAAGGACTGCTTAGAGTTGGACACAGAATGCCTAATTCAAATTGAAATGTACAATGATTCGGGGAATAAGATTTTTCTATTCTTAAAAGAGAAAAAAAATGAAATAGATCCACTTTCTGGATTATTGTCGATGTAATCATAAAAAGTGAATTTTTCAGGGACCGGATAAACATCCACTTTGAAACATGACTCTTTTTATTTTTGTGCTGGCATTTGAGTTGTCTCCCTTCCTCTTTCAATCGAAACACTCGATGCAAATAGCTCCGGTAGCCCCCGCTTCTGCCTCTATCAGGCGTTTTCAGTGTCTTTTCAAATTCGAGAGTCAAAATAGAATTTCGGCGATTTCATCAATCTCAAAATGTGGAATCTGGTATGTGGAAGTTGTCGGTTTCAGATTTGGAGTCTTCCTGAGGATTTGAGGTCCTAAGTTGTGAAATTATGGAAATATAGCCTTTGGGTTGACTTTGGTCAACATTCGAATTTCGAATAGTCGGATCGGGATTCCAAGAGTTCCATTATATTCGGGGAATAATTATAGACCTAGGTGAGGTCTTGGTTGATTTTTTAGAGGTCCCGAGCTTATTTTAGGCGTTAAGTTAGTTTCTTGTGATTTTTACAAATGTCGGGACATGAAGACCACATATTCATGTTTCGATGGTTTCTTTGAGTTCGAAACATCGAGTATGATTTGTTTGCATATGTGATTTGTGTGTATGGGGCTTCGAACGAATCTTGGGGCTCCTTTGGATGTTTTGAGAATTGACTAATAGATCTGGTGTCTGTGTACTTTGCGTTAGCGGTGGGCTGCTCGCTTAGCCGAGCATCACTTTCCCGAAGGATGTGTCGCATTCACGAGAGGTCAGTCCCGCTGACCTTCGCGATCATGAAGGGAGGTGTCATGATCGAAACCTTTGCTTAAGCGAAGGTCTGTTGGCGATCGCGAGGGCAGAATTTTATCCGGGGTTAGCTTTTGTGAACCATGGCCGCTTTTGCGACATCAAGTGGTGGTTTGACTTGTAAATTTTGGGTTTAAGCCCCATTATTCATTTTTGAGATTGGAAAACCCTTGAAGGCGATTTTTGAAAGGATTTCCTAAGCAAAATCATTTGGGTAAGCTTTTATGATCCTAAAACTTTGTTTTTTTTCTTGATTATTTAGGAATTCTAACATCAAAATTGGGAATTTTGATTGGTAAATGGCAAGGTTTTTCAAGAAATCAAGTTCTAAACTAAAATGGAGATTGTGAACTGATTCTTGAGTTCTTTTCAAAATGGTTTTAACCAATGAGATCCTAAAGTCTTGAGTTTTGTTTTCAAGGGCTGATTTTTGGATTCAAACCTTATTTTTGAAATTGGGTTTGAGTTGATTGACCCAATTTTCTAAGTAATTGATGTGGGTATAGTTGTTTTTGAAAATTGATTGTGAATACTTAATTGATATAGATTGTGTGGCTTTGGAAGTGATTCAGAAGGGAAAAATCAAGCTTCAGACTGATTAAGGAAAGTGATCTTATAAACCTTGTATTCTAGTAAATTTCTTGTATTCCCTTTGTTGCTTCTGTGTTGGGAGTAATGGAATGAGGTGAAGGATTAATTGTCCACTTGATAAATCTTATTGGATAAAAAGGAGCTGAAATAAAAAGGCTATGTAATGATTATGATAATGTGAATTTCCTTGTTGTGACCCTTATTGATTGATTGATGAAATGCTTGATAGCATGAACATGGACTTAAATTTCATGAATTTTTGTCTCTTCCATGTGGAGTGATATTGATTGTGTGCATTAATTGTTGAACATTGTGATGTGACATGTGATGGATATGATGTCGAGATCATTTCCGGTAAGTGTTGTAAAGCCGATGAGAAATGGTTCTGCTTAGTGATTTGATTAAAGTCGATGAGAAATGGTTCCGCTTAGTGATTTGATTAAAGTCGATGAGAAATGATTCCGAGTAGTGATTTGATGTAAAGCAAATGGAAAATGATTTTGGCTAGTGGTTTGATATTAAGCCGATGAAAATTGGTTCCAGCGAGTGATTTTATATAAAGCCGATGGAAATGGTTCTTGGTAGTGATTTGATATAAAGACGGTGGGAAATGGTTCTTGTAACATCTCGCAATTTAAAATAAATAGGAAGAAGCCAATAATTGGAAATAGTCATTTTCGAAAAGAAGGAAATAACTGGAAAATTAGTTAAGTTAAGTTGAGTTTTTGGTCAACTTCAAACGGACATAACTCCTAGCTCAGGATGAGTTAGGTGCACTTCCAGGTATGGTTAGAAATCTCTTGGAATAATCTTTCCAACACTTCCAAGTTTGCACAATTCTAAGTTTGTATGAGTGAGATACTCCCATTGGAAGTTGGGCTGTTCAAATAAGGAAATGTCCAATCCGGATTTTTAAAGGGTATTTCATTCTTTTCCTTGCCCTATTATTTTAATCTATTTTTAGGAGTTTAATATGGGTCAAATCAGATTTTAGTCAGTTTAGAAAATTGGAAATTTACGCTAGGTCTTGGAGAAAGGAGAAAAGAGGAGAAAGAATAAGAAAGGGCAAGATTCGCCAAGATCGTTCAATCTAGTTGTGGATTTCGCCAAGGGTTTAATCCTACAAGGTATGTGAGGCTTTCATAACGTTGGGTTCATTCACCCACATGCCAAACATGTTTATTTCAGCAAGGATTCATCCTAAAAGAGTTTGAAAGTTGATGTTCTTGATATTTATTCTTGATTTTGATGTCATTCTTGAATTAGGCTGATATTGAGAAGTTTATGAGATCGTTACGTCGAATTATAGAGTCGTTTCGAGTTAGGCTCTTAGGTACATTTGTTGGGTATTTGTATCTAAAAATATTCGAGTTTGGACGAATTGGGGCTGGATAACGAAGAAGAAATTTTGTCGGTCGAAATCTGGTAGTGTCTCCGCATCGCGAACCCACTCCCCAGTTTTGGGAAAATTTATTTCACCTCGCGGAGTGGTCACGAACCGTTCTGCCTCAAAAAGTATTTTCGCGACTAAAAATTAAATATCCCTCCGCGTCGCGGACCCACCATCAAATTTTGATTTTTGATCTTTTCTCATGCTTAGCTATCTAAAAACAATCCTAAACATCATGAGACCTTTCTATCACAAATCACCAATCCTTGAATCCATAATTCAATTCAAGGAAAGTTAAGAGTCAAGTCAAGAGAAGTTCTTAAAGTTTTCGAAAGTCTTTGGCAAACGTTTTAACTTTGTTTTAAGACTTAAAGTTCAAGTTAAGCAAATAGTAAAGATTTGAAATTCATTTCTTCAAAGAAGTATATGGGAACTAAGTATTCCCAAGAAGTTTAAAATGTTTTCACATTTGAGAAAGAAAGGGAACATCGATTCCAAGAGAGCTTTTAAGCTAAATTTTGAGTAATTTTCTCAAACCAAAGAACGAGTTTTGTTTTTACAAACACATGAGCTAAGTATATTTTGGGAGTAGTATTAAGCACAAATATGGGGTGCGAGTTCATATTAACTCAAGTCTCCATAAACCATTTAGCCATCATGAGTAGTAAAGGATCATACTTTTTAGATGATTCCTTAAGATGCTTTTAGCATAATCTAGTGGATCCACTAAGTTAAGTAGTTCTATATGACGACAAAGTATAGGACAGTTCTGGCAGCGTGGGCAAGACGTTGTATCACCACTTAGGCTCATAGTGGTGGTTGTCGGTTAGAGAAACTCCCACAGAAACTATATTACTTTATTACATAAGTAAAGTTAAGTTTGTTATTGCATTTCTTTAACGAACTAAGTTATTTTACACTATTTTACAAGCTTTATATATATTGCATGTGTTTAATTACCTTATAGTGAGTTAAGTTATTCAGGAGTTGAGAAGAGCCAATGTAAGTGTTTATTTCAGATTTCTTTCAAGCTTAAGTTGTGTTTAGCATTCCAACTCGCATACTCGTACATTCTATGTATTGATGCCAGTTGGTCTACATCGTCTTATGATGCAGACACAGGTAACCAAGATCAGCACGCAGTGCCTCGTTGATCCAGTTTGAGCACTCAGAGTCAGTTGGTGAGCCTCCTTAATTTTCAGAGGACTCATTTTACTTGCTTTCTAGTCTTTCAGATGTTAGGATGATCGGGGGTCCTTTCCCGATATCCCTCTTTGTTTTAGAGGCTTCATAAACAGTTAGTAGTTCAGTTGTCTTTAGAATATCATTCATATATTAAGACTTGAGTTACCATTTTGGCCAAGTTGAATGCTGACTTTTAAAAATTCTAAGTTATTTTATTAAACCATTGAGTAAGTGCATTTGATCATTGTAATAATGCTTTGTCTTTTGTTGAGTAAGTAAGTCAGTCAGGTTAAGGGTTTGCTTAGGGCCAGCAATGGTTCTCGTGTGCCAGCCACGTCCAGGGTGTAGGCTCGGGGTGTAACAAACTTGGTATCAGAGCATAGAGTTTAAGAGTCCTAGGGAGTTTATGAAGTCATATCTATAGAGTCTTAGTTATCGGTGTGAAGCGCGCCACATCTATAATTAGGAGGCTGCAATATTTAGGAATTCCTTCACTTATTTCATACTCATTTTGTGTGATAGAGTTAATCTCTATACAGTTTCTTTCTAACTCGTGCTTACGCGTAACCGATTGTGAGCTGGCCTATGGTCGAGAATCCTTTCATGAGGCATTTATTTCCTCGTGAAATAAGAGAAGCAAAGAGATGGTTGCCGACATGAGGAGCAGGATGAGTTTATCCGGTTGCCTCGTCTGTCAAATAAGGAAAGTAAGGCAGCCATGCTAATAGGTTACATAGGCATAAGCAAGGCTGATGATTCATGTGCAACAAGTTGAGAAGGACCAGCTGAAGGATAGAGAAGAGTTTGATAATAAGAGGGCAAAGACATCAGGGAATGAATCCGGGCAGCAAAAGAGTAATGCGAACCGGTCTTCTTTCCAACATAAGCAGAAAGGACTTGCTTCATCATCTTCTAGTGCACCTGCACCAAGGAACAATTGTGAGTACAACAGTCAGAATTCTCAAAACTTCAGAGCTTGACCTACGCATTCGCAGGGTAGTAAGGCACAATGAGGTACTAAGACTCCTACATGTGCTAAGTGTGGTAAGAGCCACTCAGGGGTGTGTCGTGATGGCTCCACTAGTTGTTTCAAGTGTGGCCAGAATGGTCATTTTATGAGAGAGTGTCCTAAGAGCAGACAGAGTATTGGTAATGGGGGCAATAAAGCCCAGTCTTCTTCAGTTTCTCCACCAGATAGAGCTGCATCTAGATGAGCTACTTCAAGGGCAGGCGGAGAAGGAAACCGTCTTTATGCTATCGCCAGTCGCCGAGAGCAAGAGGATTCGCCAAATGTTGTCACTAGTATGATCCAAGTCTTCAATTATGATGTTCTTCCTAAGCAACTTCTTGAGCCTTCAGTGTTTCTACACCTGATGGTGAGTCTATTCTAGCAGAAAGAGTTTATCGTGATTGTTCTGTTCCCGTCAATCACAAGAGTACCATGGCTGATTTAATTGGGTTAGACATGGTAGATTTTGATGTCATTCTAGGTATGGGCTGGCTTCACGCATGTTATGCATCAATAGATTGTAGAACTCGAGTTATCAAGTTCCAGATTCCTAATGAGCCAGTCATAGAGTGGAGTAATAGTTCAGCAGTGCCTAAGGGTCATTTCATTTTGTACCTTAAGGCGAGAAAGTTAGTTTCTTAAGGTTGTATCTATCACTTAGTCCAAGTTAATGACTCTAGTTGAGATACCTCTCATTCAGTCAGTTCCTATAGTAAGAGAGTTTCCAGAAGTCTTTCCTGATGATCAACCCGGAGTTCCTCCTGAGAGAGATAGACTTCGGCATAGACATTATTCCAAATACTCGTCCTATCTCTATTCCGCCATATAGAATGGCATCAGCAGAGTTAGAAGAGTTGAAGGAGCAGTTGAAAGATCTCCTAGATAAGGGTTTTATTCGACCAAGTGTCTCACCTTGGGGCGCTCCAGTCTTATTTGTGAGGAAGAAGGATGGTTCCCTAAGGATGTGTATAGATTACCATCAGTTGAACAAGGTTACCATCAAGAATAAGTATCATCTCCCAAGGATTGATGATCTTTTCGATCAACTTCAGGGTGCCACTTGCTTCTCGAAAATAGACCTCAGATCAGGTTACCAAAAACTCATAATGACCAAGAAGTTTAAAATATTTTCACATTTGAGAAATAAAGGGAACATCGATTCCAAGAGAGCTTTTAAGCTAAGTTTTGAGTAATTATCTCAAACCAAAGAAAGAGTTTTGTTTTTACAAAAACATGACCTAAGTATATTTTGGGAGTAGTATTGAGAACCGATATGAGGGTGCGATTTCATATTAACTCAAGTCTCCATAAACCATGTAGCCATCATGAGTAGTAAAGGATCATACTTTTTAGATGATTTCTTGAGATGCTTTTGCATAAGCTAGTGGATCCACTAAGTTAAGTAGTTCAATATGACGGCAAAGTATAGGACAGTTCTGGCAGCATGGGAAACACGTTGTATCACCACTTAGGCTCATAGTGGTAGTTGTCGGTTAGAGAAACTTCAACAGAAACTATATTACTTTATTACATAAGTAAAGTTAAGTTTATTATTTCATTTTCTTTAACGAACTAAGTTGTTTTACATTGTTTTACAAGCTTTATATATATTGCATGTGTTTAATTGCCTTATATTGAGTTAAGTTATTCAGGAGTTGAGAAGAGCCAAGGTAAGTGTTTCTTTCAGATTCTTTTCAAGCTTAAGTTGTGTTTAGCATTGCAACTCGCATACTCGTATATTCAATGTACTGATAACAGTTGGCCTGCATCGTCTTATGATGCAGACGCAGGTAACCAGGATCAGCACGCAGCGCCTCGTTGATCCAGTTTGAGCACTCAGACTCAGTTGGTGAGCCTCCTTGCTTTCTGGAGGACTCATTTTACTTGCTTTATAGTCTTTCAGATGTTAGGATGATCAAGGGTCATGTCACGACATCCCTCTTTGTTTTAGAGGCTTCATAGACAGTTAGTAGTTCAGTTGTCTTTACATTATCATTCATATGTTAAGACTTGAGTTGCCATTTTGGCTAAGTTGAATGTTGACTTTTAAACATTCTAAGTTATTTTATTAAATCATTAAGTAAGCGCATTTGATCATTGTAATAATGCTTAGAGTTTTTTGTTGAGTAAGTAAGTCAGGCCAAGGGTTCGCTTGGGGCCAGCAATGGTTCTCGAGTGCCAGTCATGTTCAAGGTGTAGGCTCGGGGCATGAAAGTTCTGGCTAGTGATTCGATATTATGCCGATGGGAAATGGTTCTGACGAGAGATTGATTATTATGATTTAATGCATTTTGATGCTTATGTGTAACTTACTTGTAATTGTGATTGATGCGCTTGTTACATGTGATTGATCTACTTGACATTGACTACTTGATTCGTTTGGTTATTGAATTGAGACTATTGAATTGTGATTATTGAGCCTTGTGAGTTGTGCATTGTAGAATTGTTATTAGGTTGGGCTAATTTATGAGCATGTTGTAGTTTGAGAAGGTTCGATTGGAATGAAAGGAGTATTCGATTTCTAGCTAGTTTCTTTGTTTAGTAGATTACTTGTTGGGTACCGTATTGTTGGTACTCACTCCTTGTTTCTACACTTATGTAGGTTCCGAGCATGGTTATGTGTGATCATTCTTCTTCTCCTACTTACCAAGGCTTATCAAAGGACTAGTGAGAGGTAGTTGTTTGTCATCCCAGCGGGCTCTTTTTTTCTTTTCTTTATGCTTTGTTCTATTTGAGAAAAAGGCTGAGACTTGTAATTATTTCAATTCCGCACTTTATGTATTAGTGGCGTGTACACGTGACAACCAAATTTTTGGGGTGTTAATAGAATGAATAAGTTTTCCTCTTTGATCGTGTTCTTGTTTTATCTTTCCGATATTATGTCGTTTCATTAGGTTGAGACTGACTTGTCTTGGTGGCAATAGACAAGTGGCATCACGCCCATTTGAGTCGTGACATTATGTTTCTTTATATTTAATAACATTTTTAAAAAGATGTATAATTTGCCAAAAATATATACGTGAGGCACTAAAAAGGATATGTTCCCGGCTAATTATTTAGGAAAAATTATCAAATTAGTCAAAATTAGCAGCTTATTTATGAAAATAGCTATAGTATCAAAATATGACAAAAAAACAATATGTTATTTTTAGAGTAAGTTTTAGGAATAGCAAAGATAAAAGTCATATTAACGCTCTATAGCTACAATTTTGCTATTTACACTCCAAAGCCAAATTATGTCTGGTATGGAGCATCTGATTTGTATAAATCGCGACGATTTTTCTAAATCAGGCGCTAATTCGTCTGTGTCTATGAAAATTGTGTTTGTATATGTATATGTTCTCTGTGTTAGGCTAGAGTGACGAGCGAGATTAGGAGAGAGAGGAGAGAAGAAAGTGAGAGAGGGTAGAGAGTGGAGAGAGGTGAATTGTATATGTATATCGGTTAGATGATTGTATATATGTAACTACTATGTATATGTATCAACGATTTTATTTGTATATCTGCATAAAATTTGAATTCATATATAATTGAATCGAGTCAAAACATTTGTATTTGTATATCAAATCTCTCTCTTAGTTTATACAAACATAAATTATACATTGTATTTTATATAATTTGTGTTTGTATAAAGAGAGAGAGAGAGAGAGAGAGAGAGGCAAAAGAGAACTGGGCAGGAGAAGATTTGTAATTTGTATAATTATAAGTGTATAAGACAGAGAGATATGTATTGGTATTTGTATATACAGTCTCTCTCACTTTATACAAACACAAACACAAATTATACATTTGTGTTTGTATAAAGTGAGAGAGGCGAGGGAGAAATGAGTGAAAAAAAGGAGAGTGGCAAGCGAGATTATAGAGAGAGAGAGGAGAGAGGTGAATGACAAGAAGTTTGTTGCTAATTTGAATTAAATGAAATTGTAGCTATATCATTTATTTTGAATTAATAGTTTGCTATAATGCACAATTTCTCCTTGTGTTTATAGCAAACACTTCTCCTCCCTCTCTCTTTCCATCTCATCTCTCCTGCCCTCTCCTCTCTCTCTCTCTCTCTTTGTCCCCTCTCTCCCTTGTCTCTCCTCCCTCTTTCTTGCCCTCTTCTCTCTCTTTATCTCTATTTCTCTATGTCTGTCCCCTCTCTCCCTTGTCTCTCCTCCCTCTTTCTTTCCCTCTCCTCTCTCCTATCATCTCCTCTCTCCTGCTCTCTCTTCTCTCGCCCTCTCTCCTGGCAATAAGAAGAAATATATTCAAATTTATTATGTATCAATTGTATTCAATCAAATATATGTGAGAGTTTTGTATTTTATTTCAATTGTATTCGAAAAATTTATTTTGTATCAATTGTATTTGTATTCATACAAATACAATATGCATTCATACTCTCTGTCAAATGTGTTTGTACCCAATCAAGAGAGGATGAATACAATTGTATTCTTGTATTTCGAATACAATTGATACAAAATAAATACAGAAATACAATGCAAAATACATACAAAATATAATTTATTGTATTATAAATACAATTGATACAAAATAAATACAGAATGCAATGCAAAATAAATACAAAATACAATCCTCTCTCAATCTGACTCGCCTCTCATATATATTAAAATAGGGGAGTATTATATTGCAAAAAAAAGTGTCACATATATTTTGTAATCCAATTTATTATGTATAACACGCAAAGCACAAACAAATTTACTAGTGGTATATAGTATATAGTATAGTATACCAATAGTTCATACAATATGCTTACCTAGGCAGTACTTATGTCAATATATGTATATATAAATAATGATTGTTTATATATAAAAAAGTTTAACCATATTCTATCACGTAGTAAATAAGTTTCCACAACTTCTAAGTTTGAGTTCCAACACAATTTCACACAAATAAATATAGATAATTATCATGCTTTGTATTGCAACAACGATGCCACGAAGAGTTTACAAAGTGAGGGTAAAAAAGTAAAGATAAAGAATAGGCCATTAGAGTTGGATTTTAGAAAAAATATATATCTCTCAAGATTCAACAAACTCTTCTAGTATAAAATTGAGGTCATAATCTAACAAAAATTAAATAATATAGACCAACCAAAGAAAATAAAAAGAAAAAGATAGGATTTTCTCATTGTTTTTTCCACCCACTCTACACAAGAACACATGACTAATATAACGTCTCAGAAGCAACAATTTTAAAAGTATAAGGATGAATGTCATCAAATACATTGAAGACAATTTATTTTGGATAATTGAAGACAATTAATTTTGGTCAATTGAGACATAAACAACTATATATTTGACCAACTTTAATGATAATTTAGGGGATAAGAAAAGAAGTTAAAAGACTCATTTAATAGAAAATGAATATAAATAATATTATATGAATAATTTTTTTTGAAATATTAGAATTATTTTTTCTAACACCTTTTTATTTGTCATATTTCACAAATCAAGAAAGGATAAAAAAAAAAAAATATTAGACCCTCAATTTATTAACATTGAATTAATGTCTTTGAAAAATGTAGTAAGGAAATATATTTGAGATCCTATCAATTAATATGGGTAAAATGGTAAACTCCCTGTATCAATAAATATTTTCTTAATAAGTACGTCAAGTCAAAATTTGACAAGTAAAAAGGAACATAGAGTAGTAATAAGGAGAGAAGAAATTAAAGAAGGCAAGAAATAAATAGAAATAATGAACAATATTCTCTCACACATTATTATATGTATTGCACAAAATCATCTTGAAATTACATTGAATTAAAATTTAGTACAAATAAAGGAATCAAAAGGGGAAAACAAGCTAAAAACAAGACAATGGCAACATCTTCTTCTTTTTCCCTTGGCTCAACACTAATCTTGTGTCTAATTTTTGTTTCCTTAATAGCACCAAGTACAAGTAACTACTTGTCTGATATGTGCATCAAATGCAAGAGTCCAAGATTTTGCTTGCAAGTTTTTGGCCTAAATCCTCATAGGAAACCTTACGCGTTGACACTAGAGGCAATCAACTTAGCATTTACAAACGCCACCAAGACAGCGAAAAAGATTCACACCTTTCTAGATCAAACAAACGACGAAAACTTGAAAGAGATATATGATTATTGTTTGAATTATTATGAATCTTCTATTGAGCTTTTAAGAGGTGTGGAGGAGTACTTGTTAAAGCATGGTGTATATGATACTTTGAGCCATATTGGAAACTTTGTCAAAGAAGTTGGTTTGTATTGTGAGAATAAATTTCGAAAAATTCCCAATCATGTTTATGTCTCCACTCTTACCAAGGACAACAAGAACTTGAGGATTTTTGGTAGTATTATTATGTCTGCGGCAGATATTCTAACTAATTCGACATCGACAAAAAAATAGTATGTAATAAAAATCATTTGTCATGAAAAAGAATTCTAATAAAAGGAAGATGATTTGTTACATTAGTTTTTCCCGTAATTTTAATGTTTTAATTTTGTTCTTTTACTTTTCTTCGATTATCTATAGTAATTTTCATTTTTCTAATTAATCTATGAGATCTAGGGGTAGAGCCAGCTTAAGGTTAGGGGTTCATTCGAACTTTTTTTCAATGGAAAATTATATTATTTATACATAATTTAAATTACATTTTGTGTTTATATGTAGATATTGAACCCCCTTCGACTAATTTGTGTGTTTACTTTTTCGATTTTGAACTCTTTAGATTGATCCAACACAAGTATATCATTAAAGGAAGGTTATATTGGTCAGATTGTATATATTTTTACGTTATAAGTAAAAATAAGAAGTAGATTTAGGAAATTCAATTTTTAAATTTTAGGATTCATATATATTTCTTAACATACCAAAATAAACAAATATCTTAAATCTAAAACTTAAATATATATATATATATATATATATATATTCACTCCTTTAAAATTACTTCAAATTTTGACAATCAAAAAGGGGAAATGAGCAAAAACAAGACAATGACAACATCATCATCTTCTTCTTCCTTTGGCTTAACACTAATCTTCTGTCTAATCATTGCTTCCTTAATGACACCAAGTAAAAGTAACCCCTTGACCAAAGTGTGCATCAAATCCAAGAATCCTAGATTTTGCTTGCAAGTGTTTGGCCTAAATCCTCATAGGAGTCCTTATGAGTTGACACAAGAGGCCATCAACTTAGCATTGAGAAACGCGTCTGAGACAGCCAGTAAGATTGCTATCTTTTTAGATGAGACAAACGATAATAACTTGAAAGTGATATATAATTATTGTTTGGATTATTACCATTATACAATTAATTCTCTAAGAGGTGCGGATGAGAATTTTCTGAAGGATGGCTTACTATATGATCGCGTGTATGTTGCAGGAAACTTTGCCCAGAAAGCTAATTTTTATTGTGAAAATGAGTTTCAGAGAATAATAGGTTATGTTTATGCCTCCACTCTTACAAAGGACAATGAGAGGATGGGGATTTTTGGTAGTATTATTGTGGCTGCGGCAGGTCTTCTATCTAATTCGACATCAGTAGAAAAATAGTATGTAATAAATGTTGAAAAAATAATACTAGTATTCATATTATTATCTATATTTATTACTCCCTCCGTTCCTTTATATATGTCATATCTTTCTATAAATACTTGGACCATAATACTTGTCATTTCATAAAATAATGCATAAGGAATTAATATTTATTGGAGTACTTTAATTCATACATTGATTAATTACTCTCTCTATTCACTATTCTATAAAATCTGATTTTGAAAATAAACTCAAAAATTTAAATAGTCATCCAAATGCATTTTAATTTTTGAAATCTAGCATATTTATCATTTATTGAAAAATTGACTTAAGGAAACATTAAATAATTGTATAAAGATAAAGTTACTTAATTTCTTAATGCAAAAACAATCTAAAAAAGTGACTTATAAAAATGAATGGATATAAAATTGGTGTTTATATCTTTCTAATTATCTTTTAAATCAATGTTCTGTTTGGTAAAAACCAGGGCACTCTCAACCTCTAGGCCACTAAAGTCATTGCTTGGGGCTCCATATTTTTTGGGGCCCTTTTTTTTCAGAAAAACTAACGCATGAATGTTATTTAAAAAAAAAATTATATGTATTATGAGTGCTATGATTTCTACTAAGGAAATTGCATATAAAATTAATATAGAATCTGAATTTCGTAAAATCAATTTGATGAAGATATTGATAACGAAATCACAAAATCCCTTGAAATTGGAGATGATTACTTATATATATATATCAAACTATTTTTTCACTTCAAAATTGATTTGAACCAATTGAAGCATATGAAAATATTTTTGGTTTCTTATTTGGTGATAAATTGAGATCACTAGATGATGAGATTTTTAAAAAAAAAATTGTCTTAACCTTGAACTTTCTTAACACATAATAATTATTTTGCTATTGATGGTTTAGATTTATTTTTTTAATTAAAAATGCTAAGAGAAACAATACAAGTAGAAGACAATTATCTAATGAAAATACTCAATCAAATAAAACACTTGATTCTTTTCCAAATACACATGTTGCTTATAGAATAATATTCACAGTTCCTCTAATTGTTGCCTCAGCCGAAAGAAGTTTTTCGAAACTAAAAATTGATTAAATATTATTTAATTAAGATCAATAATGTCCCAAGAGAGATTGAATGGATTAACTATATTATCAATTGAAAAGGAATTATTAAAACAAATCGATTATTAAACAGTAACTAATAATTTTGTATCTAAAAAGGATAGAAAAGTAGATTTTAAATAAAAGTATATATGATGAGAAAAAAATATAACCGCCCCTCCCTTAAATTTTACTTTATGCCCTCTGATAAGAGCTTATGTCTTCTGGTGTTTTGATGATCTCCTCACAAGTGCAGGGACCTAGTCCTCTGCAGAGTACGCTCGTCCAGTGACAAAGTGCGGTACAGCTGTAAAAGTTGTCTGCGTCAGAGAGTTGGTGAAAGCTGCAGAGTACTTCACCAATCAGAAGCAAGGATGTTGCTTGTACGTTTGGTAATAACTTTTCATGGTTTATATCAAACATTATACAACAATATTTATTCAACAAAAATATTCATTCATTCAAAAGGAGAGAGCCATCACGTATTCTCAAGAACTTACAAAGAGAAGTTTGCAAGGGACCTGGTCCCTGCAAGACTGCGATGAGAAAGGACGACAAGACAGCTGTCAGAAAAGCTGCCACTTCTGATGTGGTAGGTGCACGTCCTTCCAGAGAGGCAGGCTCTCAGCCAATGGGCGGTCCCAAGGAGTTTGTGTTCATTTTGATATAATCTCTCAACACAAAACATAAACTAAAGATTTTGAAAAACAAAAAACTCACAGGCTTAAAAGGAAAAAGCCATCTTCAAGGTAGAACGATACTTACACTCAACAAAAGGATCTGATAAAGGGCTGAAGCATCTTTGTTGAGTTTGAGTTTT